>NW_020717890.1:15573-31463 GCF_900518725.1 Notechis scutatus | reverse complement strand
TGGATTTTGCAGACAAACATCCAGGAGGAAAAACAAAATCCCTGGGATAAACTTTAAACTCTCTTGAAGTCTTGTTACCTGCTGGAGACCAGTCTGGGAGAGCAGAGGGGAGGGAAAGGCTGGTGACCCTCGGCACTTTCTTGCATGCCTGACCAGGAAGTGGCCGACCAGAATGAGTGGACAGACAGAGGCAGTCCGGAGAGCTATTCATGGACATCAACTATTTTATTAGTTTATCAAAATATGAAATACAGGAATATCAAGAAAAATGAAGACAATGGGAAAATAAGGGAGGAAAAAGGGAAGAGAGAAAAGTTTATCAGACTGACAGAGTCGGAAGGGACCTTGTAGCAAAGCTGGCTGGGGAATTCTGGGAGTTGAAGTCCGCCAGGCTTAAAGTGGCCAAGGTTGGAGACCCCCTGCCCTAGAGAGAAGAAAAGAATTTGGAACTTCTCCTAGCTTGGCTATCTCCATATTTGCTTTGTTTACAAGAGAACAAAAGGGTGGAACACAGGGGTGGGATTCAAATTTCTTAACAACCGGTTCTGTGGGTGTGGCCTAATTTGTGGGTGTGGCTTGGTAGTCACTTGACTGGCTGGGCATGGCTTGTATGTAAACATTGTAAACATTTATGTAAATATTGAATTTTTTAATTAAAAAAAGAACAACTTCTACCCAAAATCAGGCAAGGCTGGCAGAGAGATTGAGTTGCTCACAGAATCACAGATTCACTCAGAGATCTACCTTTCTGCAATCTGCTGCCTGAGTCTGTCACATAAATTTTGCTTGCACAACGCAGGCAAGTTGGCTGGCACACACGCGAGATAAGGAGTGACTGGGCAGGGAGGGGAGGGGTGAGCAGGGAGGGGCAGGGCCAGCCAGTGGCATGATTTGCCGGTTCTCCAAACTGTGCAGAATGGTAACAACTGGTTCTTATAGAACTGGTCCAAACTGGTAGAATCCCACCCCTGGTGGAAGGGGAAATCTGTATCTCCTTAAGAGGTAGGAATGTGGGGCAGAGTTGGTCTTGATATCAAGGAAGGCAACCTCTGGGGTTTTATTCTTTATTATTTGGTGTATTCAATCAACCAGAATAGAGTTGGAAGGGACCTTGGAGGTCTTCTAGTCCACTCCCATGCTCAAGCAGGAGACCCTATACCATTTCAGACAGGTGGGCATCCATTCTCTTCTTAAAGACCTCCCGTGATGGAGCATCCACAACTTCTGGTGGCAAGCTGTTCCACAGATAATTGTTCTCATAGTCAGGAAATTTCTCCTTAGTTCCAGGTTGCTTCCCTCCTGGATTTGTTTCCATCTGTTGCTTCTTGTCTTGCCTTCAGGGGCTTTGGGAAACAGATTGTCCCCCTCTTCTTTGGGGGCAGCCCCTCAATTAGCGAAACACTGTTATGTCACCCCTAGTCCTTCTTTTCTCTAGACTCAATTCCTGGAATTGTTCTTCATGGGTTTTTTTGGTCTCTGTGCTGTCCAGACAGTATATAGTTAATGGGGAATTGGTATTGTTAGTTAGGAATTGGGAGCTGTCCCCTTAAGGGAATGCATCATGGTAAATGTAGTTAAGGTATCCTAGGAAATGTAGTCCATGTCATGTGGCCACATCTGTAATCCCGATTGGTCACTGAATTGACCCTTGATGGGTTGGGCGAGGCTCCTTCACTCTGGCCTGAAGCCAGCATCGGGCTGCTGCTTCACCTCCTTGCTCCACCATTATCGGAATGAAAGGAGACCTGTCCTTTTACACCAGAAAGTCAGCTATGCAAAGAGTTGGACATTGAGATGAATCTCAACGTAACCGTGAATTATCTCGAGGATGTCTGATGAACCAATAAAAAGACTTTGTATGGATGCTTTGTGGAGTTAATCTGTCTGCTTTATAATCAGATATTGATTGTAAGGTCCAGAACAGTCTCCAAGTCCTTAATCATTTTAGTTGCCCTTCTTTTCACTTTTTTTTTTTTGGAAAGTCTCAGCATATTTTTGTAATGTGGGGACCAAAACTGGGTGCTGTATTCCAGGTGTGGTCATTCACATCACATTTTGATAAAAACACAAGAGATAAAAATGCAAAACCGTGAAATATAATGTCTAAAACATTATAAACCTATTAGATTAGAGATATCATTTTTGCTTCCTTTATCACAGCCAGGAAATCAGCAAAGCCTCCATTATAGCCTTTGTTTTGGCCCTTTCGATGTTGGCCCCGTCGTCACAGTTCAGAATAACAGAGTTGGAAGGAACCGTCTGTGATTCTATGCTGAATCGAACTACACAACAGCACACATTAACATGAAATTCCGATGAACTGCTCTTGAAAAAGAAAAAGAAAAAGAAAAGACCACACACCAAACAACGTCACCATCCCAAGGAGGAGGAGGATAACAACACCAGCATCCAAAAATGCCAAATTATTACCAATGTTCTAAGGCCGTGATGGCGAACCTATGGCACATGTGCCACTGGTGGCATGCAGAGCCATTTGGGCGGGCACGCGAGCCCCAGCCAAACTTACCTGCACTGCACATAGGTGTGCCTCCCAGCTGATTTTTGGCCCGTTTGAGGCTGTTTTCGTCCTCCCGGAGGCTCGAGGGAAGCCTCTACAGCCTCAGGAGGCCGAAAAATGGGCCTTCCGGAAATACCAGAAGTGCCCATTTTCAGCCTTTGGACGGCTTCTGGAGCCCAGGGGAGGCTGTTTTCATCCTCCCGGGAGCTTGAGGGAAGCCTCTACAGCCTTTGGAGGCTGAAAAACGGGCCCGTTTCTGCACTTCTGGTATTTCCAGAAATACCGGAAGTGCCGAAATGGGCCTGTGTTTCAGCCTCCAAAGGCTGTAGAGGCTTCCCTCGAGCCTCTGGGAAGCTGAAAAAGGCCTCAAATGGGCCAAGCATCAGCTGGGAGGTGCGCACATGCGCAGTGCAGATAAGGAGGGCATTGTGTGCACATGCGCATGGGGGGGATGGGGCTGATTGCATTGTGGGTGCTGGCATGCGTGCGCACACGCTATCGTGCATGCACGTGCTTTCGGCATACCACAGCAAAAAGGTTCACCATCACTGTTCTAAGGTTTTTTTTCCTATCTTTATTGTCTGCACTTTCTCACTGATTTCTTCCTTTATTTTTTAGTTTGCGTTACTTTTTATTCTCTTTACTTTGTAATGTTTGATAAAATTACTTAAAAATAGAGCCACCAAGGAAGGCAACACAGGCGCTCCCCTTTCCCCTTCAGCAACTGAGCTGGCCAAACCAGGGGTGGGATTCAAACATCCCAGCAACCGGTTCGCTGCCCAGTTGCTGGGTGGGCGGGACCATGGTGGGCGGGGCCTACCGGTTCTTCTGGGAGGGCAGTTTCTCACCTTCCCAAGGGTCTGGAGGGTTCCCTCTGGCTTCTGGGAGGGCGAAAATGGCCTCCCCAGGCTCTGGAGGCCTTCCGGAAGCCAGAAACAGGCCCAGAAGGTCCGTTTTTCCCCCTCCCAGAGTCTCCGCACAGGCCCTTCACTTACCTGCATTGAAAATGGGCTGCGTGGAGACTCCTGGGAGGGGTGGGAGGGGGTGGGAGGGGCCAGCCGCTCAGTTCAAATACAAGCTCGGTGAACCAGATGCAAATTTAACATCCAGTTCAGGCAAACCAGTCCAAACCGGTAGAAACCTACTCCTTGGCCAAACTATTTCCAAGGGAGGATTTGAGTTCTCCCGTGTCCGCAGTGCTCACAGTACCTTTCATCTCCGGTTTGCAGCGCTTCGCCTCCCCGTGGCTGGCCAGGAGCCCCAGAAGAGGCAGCCACATCCAGGTGACGAGCATCGTCCTGCGAGGAGACAAAGCAGACGGCCGTCAGAAGGAGCACAACCTGCGGGAGCCTCATAGCTGGGTTCCTGCTTAGCAATTGGTCTCTGCAGATCCCCTCTTGGGGGACACTGGGAGGGCCTTGGGCATCAAGACCTTCCCAGTGGAAACGGACCAGACCAGCAGACAGAAAAAGAGTTCTTCTTTTTTTTTTGTAATTTTTAAAAAAATTATGTAAGGTATAGTAGGGGTGGGATTCAAATTTCTTAACAACCTGTTCTGTGGGCATGGCCTAATTTGTGGGTGTGGCTTGGTGGCCACGTGACTGGCTGGGTGTGGTTTGTATGTAAATATTGTAAATATTTATGTAAATATTTATTTATTTTATTAAAAAAAGCAACTTTTACCCAAAATCAGGCAAAGCAGGCAGGCAGATTGAGTTGCTCACACTTAAGAGATCTGTGTTTCTGCCATCGGCTATCTGAGTCTGTCACATAAAATTTGCTAGCAAGCAAACTCAAATAATTTGCTAGCATGCAAACTCACAAAATTAACTCACAACACACCATATGCGTAAATATTGAATTTTTTAATAGAAAAATGGCAACTTTTACCCAAAATCAAGCAAAGCAGGCAGGCAGATTGAGTTGCTTGCAGAATCACAGATTCACTCAGAGATCTATCTATCTGCAATCTGCTACCTGAGTCTGTCACATAAAATTTGCTAGCATGCAAACTCACAAACTTAACTCACAACACGCCATATATGTAAATATTGATTTTTTTTAAATTAAAAAAAGAGCAACTTTTACCCAAAATCAGGCAAGGCAGGCAGGCAGATTGAGTTGCTCACAGAATCACAGATTCACTTAGAAATCGATCTTTCAGCAATCTGCTATCTGAATCTACACTGAAAGATAGAAGCTTCAGCCCTAAGGAAGGTTCAGCTCTGCTTTTAGATTAGCTAGAAAGCAAGAAATCCAACAATTTCCTGCTTTCTAGCTAATCTAGTTGGAACAGCTGATGGTCAGGGGGGAAAAAAGGGAAAATTAGCATCTTAGCCGGCAAGTTTGCCAGGTAAAGAGTGAGTGGGTGTGGAGGGGAGTGGCCAGCCAGTGGCACAATTTGCCAGTTTTCCGAACTGGGCAGAATCATAACAATCGGTTTTATAGAACCGGTCCGATCAGGTAGAATCCCACCCCTGAGGTACATACAATTCATCTTCCATTTAACAGTGTGTCATCTGGGTACAAATATCTTATGCAATAACAATTAAAATGTACATCCATGTTCATTCGTTTGATATTAATATTCTATTCTTTTCTTATTCTTATCTTATTAGTATACATAATATGTCTATTACTGTAACCCTCCTCTTCTTAACATATTTAATTCTATAAACCTATTTTCTATATTTCATTAATCTATCATCTATTTCTAGCTTTCCTTTTTTTTTCTCTAGCCATCGATAAAATAATTCTCTAGCCATCGATAAAATAATATCTTATAATATTCAGTTTGCTCCTTCTCTTTAATTGCAAGTGTTAATCTATTCATTTAATGTGTTAATCTATTCATTTCTGCACAGAAAAAGAATTCTGAGAAGAAGCGAACATAACAGAAACGGTCAAGTGAAAAAGACCAGCAAAACTGGAAAGAAGGCAATGTTCCCAAGAGGGTAGAAGCAAATTTAAGGGTCGTTTGTGCTCTCTGAGCTTGGTTGGTTCTTTGCAGATGTTTCATTACTAGAACTAGGCAACGTAGCCCTAGTACTGATGATGTTACTTAGCTTGGGTGATGCAATGTCTCCAAAAAATCCACCAAGCTCAGAGAGCACCAAGGACCCTGCAGTTGTCATCATCCTCTTCCTCCTCTCTATAAACCCTTCTCCCTTCTAGCACTGATGATGTTCCCTAGTTGGGTCATGAAATGTCTGCAAGAAAACAACCCAGCTCAGAGAGCATCAAGGACTCCACAGTACTCCTCCTCCTCCTCCTCCTCCCGAATCCCACTCCCTTCTACCACTTTGGGTAAATTGTGTAATGAAACACCTGCAGGAAAACCCCCCAGCTCAGAGAACTCCATGGAGCCCTCCTTTCAATCCTGAGCTACAAATAGTTGCGTTTATTGGTAGCACATTTAGAGTAGCGATTGGGATGGATGAATGGATGGACTGATTGACAGGACTTACGTGATTGCCTATCACGTACAATGATTCTCAGCGATTCACCACAGGAAAAAAAAACTTCTCCCTGAGTACCAAACTGAACAAACTTGCACTTCAACTCCCTTTCTAGATTTGCTGGACTCTCCGGCAAATTTTTATTTTATTTTTTTCCAAACATATTTTCTTCCATTTGATGACGTGTCATCTGGAAACAAATACCTTGTGCAATACAGTTGGTGTTTACGGTCATATTCATCACCTAGCGTTATTCTCTGATTTATCTTATTGTACTTATTGTACTTAATTTCACTATCTCTTTATCTTTCTTCTTAGCTTTTTATTTCTATTAAAAATATCTATTATCTTTCTTAACTAATCCATTAATTATAACCAGCCTTCATATTTTTTCTCTAACCATTGATAAAATAATTCCCATGCCTTATAATATTCAGTTTGCTCTCTCTCTTTAATTACAAGGGTTAATCTATTCATTTCTGCACATTGTAGTATTTTCCTAATCCCTTTTCCAATTTTGAACAAATACAATTCTCGCTACAGTTATCACGTGAATAATCAGATATACATTTTCTTTACTGTAAGTTTCAGATAAGATCGCCAACTGGAATATTTCTGGTTTTAAATCAATATGTTGTTGTATTGTCTTTTCCAGCCATATTTTTTTAGCTTCCTGTCCAACACTGGAGCGGTATATAAGTCCAGGGGCTACTGCTTTTGGGGTCTTTGCACTGCAGGAGGTGGCCAAACCTCCCCCAGAATCTCCAAAGTCTTATCTGGCCTTTCCCAAGCAAATGCAGCCAGTCTGGTGCGATTCTTGTAGCATTGATGACTAGCCAGGAAGCTTCTGTTTGCAACTCTTCACAGGTGGTTCTGGTTGCTTTCACTGAGACTGAGCTACTACTTGGCGGAAGAACCAAATCTTCACAGCCCTCCGGAACAGGAGTGTCCAACCTTAGCCACTTTAAGCCACTTGTGGAGTTCAACTCCCAGAATTCCTCAGCCAGCAAAGCTGAGGAATTTCTGGAAGTGTTCTGCCCTGACCTCCTTTTTAGGGCCGAGAGAGAGAGAGACTGGCCCAAGGTCATTTAGTTCAGGGGTCTCCAACTTGGCAACTCGCAACTCCCAGAATCCCCCAGCCAGCATGTCTTGAGTTGAAATCCACAATCCAATGTTGCGAGGTTGGACACCCCTGGGTTACAGCAAACCTAGAGGTGGCTGCGGGGTTCTGAGAGTTGAAGTCCACAAGTCTTCAACTTGCCAAGGTCAGAAACCCCTGATCTAGTTGACTTTCATGCCCGTGGCAAGATAAGGATTCATGGCTTTCTGCCTACTAAGGCATGGGCATAATCCGGTATCAAATCGCCATCTAAGCATAATAGAACAGAATAGGATTATTTCTTGGCCAAGTGTGATGGGAGTTTGTCTTGGTGCAGCTGCTCTCAGTGTACATAGAAGTAAACATACATTCATCAAGAGATTGGATCTAAGCCTCTTCAAATGTTTTGTGTGTCAACTCCCCACCAGAAGAAAAGCATTTTGTAAATATATTCATCCAGGTAGAGACCACCTGTTTAAGAAAGCCTGTGGCTCTGGTCTTTGACAAAATCTTGGACTTTGTTTAACTCACCTGGAGTCTCTCACTTGGCCAACCAAATGTGGATGAATTTCACAGCTGGTCTTCTTCAAACCGCAATTTCTCCAAAATATTGACATTCTTCTGTATGGGGCATTTTTAACTTCTTTCTTGGTGGGTTGGCTCCTCCTTACTCTTCCTTCAGAGAGCTCAGCCAGCCAATGGGAAGGTGCAGAGCTTCTGCTGGAGACCAATCAAGGCCAGGTTACAAATCTCCCACGTCTGTTTCCGCCTTGCTTCTGGGTGCTGGCAATGGCGTGAGACGGCATGTTACCCAACCCACATTTTACTGGATCTCCTCTTTCCACGTCTTAAGTGATTCTTTTGGACAGGCATTTAATAGTCTTCCTTGGCAGATGTCAACTGGTTTCCATATGAGAAGATCACTATTGTCTGTGAGCAAACAGCCATATAAATGTAGTTTTTGCAAGGCCCAGGGATGCTCACACCTCCAAAGTCAACACCCATGCAATGTTCAGGTGACACCTGTCAGGTTTCCAAGTGATGAAATCCATTTTAAAAGAAAAGAACAAAGTCCATCTTCCAAGACAATTTCTTTGATTTAGGAAAGCATCAGATCGGCCTAGTCCATGGAAATTGACAACACCAAGCTGGCAGGAATAAGCAACACTCCAGCAGACGGGCTCAAGATACAGAAAGACCTGGACAGACTTGAACGTTGGGGCCTATCTAACAAAGGGAAAGCCAATGGTGAAAAAAGCCAGGTTCTACATTTAGGCAAGAAAAACCGAATGCACAGCTACAGTATATAGGCGGAACCTGGCTCAACAGCAGTAAGAGCGAGAGGGATCTCGGAGTCCTTGGACAGAGATCATGGCTGATTACCAGGCCTTGAATGGTTGAGAACCAGGCTGAGGAAATGGCAGGAGAGAATGTGTGCAGGTGTTCTATTTGCAGGAGTGGCAGGTGCGCAGCTGCTCACACAAATAGAGTTGCATGCACACTCACGCACTTGCTCATTACTTGTGCAGATCCATCCTCTCCACACACACACCACCCCCGCCGGTCCACAAAGCCAGAAAGGTTCGGGAAGTCCGTCCTCGTGGACAATCCCTTAGATATGAGCCAGCTGTGTGCTGCAGCTGCCAAAAAAGCCAACACAATCCGAGGCTGCATCAACAGAGGAATAGAATCAAGAATACCTGAAGTGTTAATACCACTCTATAAAGACTGAGTAAGACCACACCTAGAGTACAGCATCCAGTTCTGGTCACCACACTATAAAAAAAGACGTTGAGGCTCTAGAAAAAGTGCAGAGAAGAGCAACAAAGAGGATTAGGGGACTGGAGGACAAAACATATGAAGAACAGTTGCTGGAACTGGATATGTCTAGTTTAATGAAAAGAAGGACTGGGGGAGACATGATAGCAAAACGTAAAATCACTGAACCGTTAGTTACACCGGTTGGATCCCACCCCTGCTCCCATAGGGCCACGCAGGGGCAACTCTGTAGGCTGTCCTGAGTCCCAGGCTTGGTTGAGCCTTGCTGGGTGATGATGGAATGAAAGGGCTTTGGGCAATTCCTATTATAGCTCTACCTGGAATAGATCTTTGTTATGTGAAATAGACTGGCCCAGGCCAGAGTAATGGCCCATGAGCAAAAATGGGGGCTGAGTTTCTGCTTCTGAGTGTCTATTTTTCTTTTTAGGGGAAGTATTCTGCCTTTTTAGTATATCCTAAAATATTTCATTTTCCTAGGAGAGGGGAGGGTTTTAACTTCCAACACAACGGATGGAAACTAATCAAGGAGAGAAGCAACCTAGAACTAAGGAGAGACTTCCTGACAGTGAGGACAATTAACCACTGGAATGACTTGCCACCAGAAGTTGTGGGTGCTCCATCCCTGGAGGTCTTTAAGAAGAGACTAGACAGCCATTTATCCAGAATGGTTTAGAACAGGGGCCTTGGCCACTTGAAGGCATGTGGACTTCAACTCCCAGAATCCCTCAGCCATTCCCCACATCTTAGCGGTCAAGGTTGGAGACCCCTGGTTTAGAATTTCCTCCTTGAGCAGGGGGTTAGACTAGAAGATCTTGAAGGTCCCTTTGGTGGGCCCTCTGCTAAAAATAAAGCCAGGTCATGGCACGTGCTTTAAAGTAAACCAGGAAGCCTGTCATTGTGGAGTCTGCCTGGCAAGAACAAAGAATGCTTATCCACAGGAAGATATGCGTGTGTAAATCTGGTAACAATCCTGGCTAATTGGAAAGCTGTAACACGAGTTAGCCAACTTGTAGACCTCAGCTAAAAGTTAGGGCTAGAGATGGCCTGCAGCAAATCAAATGTGTATTAGATAACTCCTAGGGCGTTCATTAGCTAAGACTTGGGAATAGGGACAGCGAGAGACCAATAGAACAAATTGTAGAATTATGACTAAAAGGTTTATTAGGTGATATGTCTTATTACCTCGCTTTGTCCCACCTTCTCCTTTAGTGAAAATGCCGTAAAACTTGCTCAATCCTTTGTTCTTGGCTCTTGGCATTTTGGTCAGGAGCCCTTTTCCTTGGAGGACTCCAGTAAATAGCAGTCGGAAAACCTGCACCTCGTGTCTGGCGTCTCTCATTGGCTTTGCCACCAGGCTCAGACCCGAATTGGGGACAACACCTTCCAACACTAAAATGACTCTTCCTGGGCAGCCTCTCAGTCCCAGGAGAACCTCATGGCGATGGGAAGAAGTGATACACGGAGCCTCCGTGGAGGAAGACAAAAGTGGCATTGGACCAAGGCCAGCTCTGAGCTTTCATAGAATAGAATAGAATAGAATAGAATAGAATAGAATAGAATAGAATAGAATAGAATCTTTCTTGGCCAAGTGTGATTGGACGCACAAGGAATTTGTCTTGGTGCAAATGCTCCCAGTGTACATAAAAGAAAAGGTACACTCGTTAAAAATCAAGAATCATAACGTACAACACTTAATGATAGTCATAGGGTACAATAAACAATCAAATCATACCAGGAAACAGTCCATATAAATCATAACGATACAAGCAACAAAGTTACAGTGATACAGTCACAAGTGGGAGGGGATGGGAGATAAGGAGTGGTGAGAAGATTAACAGTAATAGTAGTGCAGACTTTGTAAATGGTTGGATAGTGTTGAGGGAATGATTTGTTTAGCAGAGTGATGGCTTTCGGGGAAAAACTGTCCTTGTGTCTAGCTGTTCTGGTGTGCAGGGCTCTATAGCGTCGTTTTGAGGGTAGGAGTTGAAACAATTTATGTCTGGGATGTGAGGGGTCTGTAGATATTTTCACAGCCCTCTTTTTGACTCCTGCAGGATCCAGGCCCTTGATTGAAGGCAGGTGGGTAGCCATTGTTTCTTCTGCAGTCCTAATTATCCTCTGAAGTCTGTGTCTGTCCTGTTGGGTTGCAGAACCAAACCGGACAGTTATGGAGGTGCAGATGACAGACTCAATAATTCCTCTGTAGAACTGAATCAGCAGCTCCTTGGGCAGTTTGAGCTTTCTGGGTTGGTGCAGAAAGAACATACTTTGTTGGGCTTTTTTGATGATATTTTTGATGTTAGGTGTCCATTTTAGGTCTTGTGATATGATGAAACCTAGAAATTTGAAGGTCTCTACTGTTGATACTGTGTTGTCTAGTATTGTAAGAGGTGGTAGTATGGGAGGGTTTCTCCTAAAGTCTACCACCATTTCTACGGTTTTGAGTGTGTTCAGTTCCAGATTGTTCCAGTTACACCACGAGGCAAGTTGTATAACCTCCTGTCTGTATGCAGCTACTTCGTTGTCTTGAATGAGACCAGTCACTGTTGTGTCATCAGCAAACTTCAGTATTTTAACAGATGGATCGTTTGAGATGCAGTCATTGGTATATAGGGAGAAGAGAAGTGGAGAAAGCACACAGCCTTGGCAGGCGGGGGGGAGGGGGGCTGTGCTGATTGTACAGGTATCGGATGTGATTCTGCCTAGCTTCACCTGCTGCTTCCTGTCTGTTCATGGTGGTGGGGCCAGCAGGGAAGCACTTGCAAGTCTGGTTCCATTGCATCAGCCGGTGGCTTCTCCACTGACCAGGTTTAAGGCCCCTCTTTTGGGGAGGCCAGGCAGGAAAAGCTGACAATTTGACCAGAATAGGTTTCAAGTAAAGCTTAGTTAGGTACACAAAGGTTGTGTTAAGAGTTGTTTATTTAGCATCCTTTTCAGGACAGAGTCAAGGATGTGAGGAAGGAAGTGCATAGTACACAAAGCTTTGCTTGGCTGGTTCTAGAGAATGGCAGAGGTGTGGGGGGAAGCGTGGGGGATGATTACACAGGAAAGATTGTTGTTGTTTTTAAAAAAAATTGGCAACGTTGAAGCTGAAAGGTGAGAATCCGGGCATATTCTTGAAAAGGCCTGGCAGATTTTCAGGCTGGCTGTTTCTGTCTGTGAACAAATGGAGAAAGCGTGGAAATGGCCTGGTCTTATTGCAATTGTGAACTTGGATTGTTGCATACAGAATGGTGGCTGTGATGGGGTCTGACTTGGTAAGTATTAAATACTGCAGTATTATTTATCCTTGTATTACCTCTTATTTCCCCTTTCTACTGACTGAACACTTTGAATGCAATTATTATTACTTTCTCTGTTGTCTTGCAAGTGTAATGAGTGTTTCTCTACCCAAAACACACTTGTTCAAATAACCTATTCTATTCTATTCTATTCTATTCTATTCTATTCTATTCTATTCTATTCTATTCTATTCTATTCTATTCTATTCTATTCCATTCCATTCCATTCCATTCCATTCCATTCCATTCCATTCCATATAATATAATACGATATGATACAATACGATATGATACAATACAATACAATATAATAAATATAGTATAGTATAGTATAGTATTGTAATGTTCTGTCCTGTCCTGTCCTATTCTATTCTATTCTATTCTATTCTATTCTATTCTATTCTATTCTATTCTATTCTATTCTATTCTATTCTACTCTACTCTACTCTACTCTACTCTACTCTACTCTATTCTATTCTATTCTATTCTATTCTATTCTATTCTATTTTACAATTAACCAGTGGAACAACTTGCCACCAGAAGTTGAGGGTGCTCCATCCCCCAGAGGTTTTCAAAAAAAGACTGGACAACCTTTTGTCAAAAAAATGGTATAGGTTCTCCTGCTTGAGCAGGGGGCTGGACTAGAAGACCTCCAGGATCCCTTCCAACTCTGTTAATCTGTTATTCTCTCAAGAGCAAGCAACCAGAATTACTTGGGAAGAGTCTCCAAGAGGTTTATTAGGGGTCCCTGAAGCTCTCTGACCTTGATTCGTTTTATGCAGACGTCCCTTTACCCAAACTAGGTAACATAATCCGTTTCATGGCTAGTCACCTATGAGACAAGGATCTCGCCAGACTGACCGCCTTCCCTTGGGAATGGCAAGGGAAGGCTTGGGGGATTCTGGGGGAGGCAGCCCTGGGGTGCTTTCTGCAGCTCAAAGACTCCAAGCTCAGCCCCCTCTTAACGCCTCCCTCCAGTCTATCTGGAGAGTCCGCCACACCCTGCTTCCTTTTTCTGCCCCTCCCCAGATTCATAATCCAGGCGTCTTGCAACAGCCATGGTCCCTTGTTGTGCTCCTCAACAATATTTCCAGTGACCCTTCACAGCTGAAGAGGGGTTGGCCAGAGAGCTGACCAGCCAGTATGGGAAGGCAGAGGTTCTTGGTGGGTGAGAGGGAGGGGAGTCTGGGTCCTGGGCTCCTCGGGATGACCCAGGGAGGTTGAAGGTGCCACCTGAGACAGTCCTTTCTAGTAGGATGAAATATTGACCAAGCTCCATTCATCAATTGGCAAAAATTGAGGTTTTGCTGTACTAGCCAATGTCCCCCTCTTCTGCTGGAGTGCTCAAGCCAGGAACACCAGTAGCAAGGATCCACATAGTTGTGGGAGCTCCAACACTGGAGGTTTTAAAGAAGAGATTGGACTGCCATTTGTCAGAAACGGTATAGGGTCTCCTGCTTGGGCGGGGGGTTGGACTAGATGACCTACAAGGTCCCTTCCAACTCTATCAATCTGTAATCTGACCCTCCACTAGGGCGAAGCAATTGCCTTTGTTGGTAGATGGGAGTGCCTTCTGGTCATGGGAACTCTTGTTTGTTTGTTTGTTTGTCAAACATGTACAAGATAACAAGTGTAAGTATGAACATAAACATGGACAAAGGAAGGAAATACAGATTAAACGGGGACAGTAAGACAAGGAACGGTAGGCACGCTGGTGCGCTTATGCACGGCCCCTTTAAGGACCTCTTAGGAAGGGGGTGAGGTCCACGGTAGACAGTTTGAGGTGGAAGCTGTGAGGGGTTGAGGGGCTGTAACAACAGAGTCAGGTAGGGCATTCCAGGCGGTTGAAGTCATATTTTAAAGTCATAATCTGTTGGTGAAATCATATTTTCTGCAATCGAGTTTGAAGCAGTTTACCTTGAGTTTGTGTCGATTGTTTGCCTGTGTATTATTGTGGTTGGAGCTGAAGAAGTCGTTGACAGGTAAGACATGGTAGCAGACAATTTTGTGTACTATGCTTAGATCAGACCACAGGCAATGCAGTTCTGGATTGTCCAAACCCAACATTTCAAGCCTGGAGACATAGGGTGAGTAGATAGAGGAGTGGAGAAATTTCTCGAGAAATACCACTAAACCCGCTCAATCGTGTTAATGTCAATATACAATGTGGATTCCAGGCGGACGAGCTGTATTGGAGAATTGGTCTGGCAAAGGTTTTGTATGTCCTGGTTAGCAATTCAACATTGCTGGAGAAGAAGCTTCGCAAAATAAGGTTAACAACAACACTGCCTTTTTGGCAATGCTGTTACAGTGAGCTCTGGGGCTTAGATGAGTTCTCCTAGGTCCTTGATGGAGTGAGGGCCTTGCATAGAAAGAACCAAAGAGAAGCTGATGTATGAAGGCACCTGCTCAGAATTTACCTGACCTGGTTAAGGCCACACCTAGAGTCCTGCATCCAGTTTTGGTCACCACACTATAAAAAAAGAGGTTGAGACTTTAGAAAAAGTGCAGAGAAGAGCAACCAGGAGGATGAGGGGACTGGAGGCTAAAACATAAGATGGACGGTTGCAGGAACTGGGCCTGGCTAGTCTAGGGAAGAGAAGGACCAGGGGAGACAGGATAGCGGTCTTCCAATATTTGAGGGGCTGCCCCAGAGAGGAGGAAGGGGGTCAAGCTATTCTCCAAGGCCCCCAAAGGCCAGACAAGGAATAATGGATGGAAACTGAACAAGGAGAGAGATTCAACCTAGAAATAAGGAGAAACTTTCTGACAGTGAGAACAATCAACCCATGGAACAGAAGTTTCTTCCCCAAACCCCAAAAACTTTAACCTTAGACTGTCTACTATGGACCTCACCCCTTTCCTAAGAGGCCTGTAGGGGGCCTGCATAAGCGCACCAACGTGCCTACCATCCCTGTCCTATTGTTTCTTTTTATTTTTCTTATATGTATCCATGTATTCATAACTATGTTTTTACTTATACCTGTTATCTTGTAAGCAATTGACAAAAATGAATAAATAAAATAAAATAAAGTTGTCTTCGGAAGTTGTGGGACCTTCATCACTGGAGTCTTTCAAGAAGAGATTGGACTGCCCTTTGTCAGAAATGGTATAGGCTCTTCTGGGAGGATTGGATTAGTTGACCTCCAAATTAAGGTTAGGATTAGGGCTGTTACGTTATTCTATTATTATTCTATTTTATATCAGCCACTGTTGAGCTCTAACTCTGTTGACTGTCATGAAACCAACCAGGGGGCCAACAGCCACAGAGTCTGGGGGGGCCCCCTCACAAAATGTCAGAATTAGGGATTGAGGGGTAGGGGACCCCCTCCGTTTACCTGGTGGGCATTCCTGAAGTGCCACCTGCTTCCTTGGTCCAAGGGGGGAAACAAAGCCACCTTGACTAATTGGTGGGATTTAAGTGTTGTACCTGATGATTCTTGACTCTTGATGAATGTTCTTTTCTTCTATGTACCCTGAGAGCATTTGCACCAAAGACAAATTCCTTGTGTGTCCAATCACACTTGGCCAATAAAGAATTCTATTCTATTCTATTCTATTCTATTCTATTCTATTCTATTCTATTCTATTCTATTCTATTCTATTCTATTCCTATCTATCTATCTATCTATCTATCTATCTATCTATCTATCTATCTATCTATCTATCATCTATCATCTATCTGATTTGATTGCTTACTGTACCCTATGACTCTTATTAAGTGTTGTACCTGATGATTCTTGACTCTTGACGAA
>NW_020717890.1:4695-15473 GCF_900518725.1 Notechis scutatus | reverse complement strand
GTACACTGAGAACATTTGCAACAAGACAAATTCCTTGTGTGTCCAATCACACTTGGCCAATAAAGAATTCTATTCTGTTCTGTTCTGTTCCATTCTGTTCCCTTCCCTTCCCTTCCTTTCCCTTCCCTTCCCTTCCCTTCCTTTCCCTTCCCTTCCCTTCCCTTCCCTTCCTTTCCCTTCCCTTCCCTTCCTTTCCCTTCCCTTCCCTTCCCTTCCCTTCCCTTCCCTTCCCTTCCCTTCCAGACGTTTCATTACTTAGCCTTGTAACATTGTGGTGTTTGTCTGCAGAGAGACAACCAAGTTCAGGGAGCACCAAGGACTCCACTTGCTGGACTGTTGAGGCAGCTGGACTGGCTCAGCCCCAAAGCTCCTCTGTGAAAAAGGGAGAATCCCCACATCCAAACTCAATTCCAGATGACACCAGACATGCTCTTGTCTTGACAGGATGATACAGGTGGATTTCCACCCTCCGAGATCTTCGAGCTTCTTGACCAAGCTCACCTTTGAGGCGTCAGAATGGTACATACAGTCCATCTTCCCTTAAATTCTCAAGGAGAGACGTGCAGAGGTTGGGTTAGGTCTTACCCCTGTGTAAAGGGGTTTACAAGACCCCCCCTCTCTTTTTCCACTGCGTGCAACCTGTGTGGTGTTTTTGTTTACATTTACCACCAGAAGAAGTTGAATGGTACATGCCATTCTGAAGGAAATGCGATACAGAACCCCCTGTAATACCACTGACCACCAGGATCTCCTAAAGCTAATGTACTGTATATAAAGTAAGTGTGAAGGTCTGTGAGTCTATCCGTCCATGCACCCATGCATCCCTCCATCTATCCCTCCATCCCTCCATTCCTTCATCTATTCATTCATCCATCTATTTATCCATCCATCTATTTATCCATATATCCATTTATCTATATATCAATTCCTCCATCCATCCATCCATCCATCCATCCATCCATCCATCCATCCATCCATCCATCCATCCATCCATCCAATCATCTATAGATACACACAATCATCTTCTTAAATGCAAAAGTCGGAAAGTTCAGTTCCAGTAGACGTTGGAACCTCCATCTCTGAGGAGTCCCAATAAGGACAAACTGGTCACACTGGGATTCCTGGGGGTCAATACATCAGATGACCTGAAAAGCGCATGGAGGAGTGAGGACAATCAGGGAATAATTCCCCCGAGAGACACAAAGGTTTTCACCAAAGAAGGAAGAGGGGAAACCTAGGAGTGCATCTTAGGAGCTCGTTTATTTGGAGAGCAATTGGCATTTCGTAGGAGCGTTAATGCCCCCCCCCCCAATGCAAGGCGTGGCTTCTTTACTCGGCGCTGTAGGCCTCCACTTCACAGACGGTCAAGTACCCCTCCCCGGGTAAGTGGATACTGATGTAGCGGCCTTCCTGCCCGTTGCAGTAGATGGTGGTGATGGAGCCCAGGCTGGTGTTCAGGATAATCCCACAGCTGTGGGGCAAGAGAGGTCACAGGTTAGGAGGGCAGTCCTTCTTGGCCCCCACCTGCTGGGGGTGATTCTGCAGGGAAGGGTTTTTTTTTTTAAAAAAAAAAACTTTGATTGCTTTCTCAGGGTCATCAACTGTTCTGACCCAAACCTTGTTCCAAGCAAACAAACACCAAGCAGAGGTAAAAGCAAAACCTTTTAATGCTTCTCTGCGAATTCCTTTCCTTCACAGTTAAAAGGCTATGAAAACTCATTGTCTCTGATCAGAACGAGCCTTGCCAAGGTGGTGCAAGGCTGCCAAGAACACTAGATTAAATTGCAAGGAAATATTCAAAACCCAAAGTCTCCAAACACAAACCAGGATAGTCCAAACATCCACAAGCCTTGAAGAGCAAGAACTTCTTTGCTTCCTGCAAAGAATCCCACCTCTGAGGGCTGGCTTTTATCCCTTAAGGGAGAGGCCATCACCTTGCAGCCTTACTCCCGAGTCATCCGTGCTGCTGCAGCTGCTCTTTCCTTCGAGCAGCCCTGCACGCACGTGCACTGGGCACAGGCTCCTCAGGGACCTTGTCCTCACTGCTGCCAGCCTCCACCATCTCAGAAGGCAGCACTCCACTCCCTGATGGTCCTGGCCCCATCCCTGCATCCCACGCAGGCCCATCATCCGAGTCCTCGCTCTCTGAGACCTCAGCCGTCCTCACCGGCTGCCAGCGAATCACATCATTACCTTGATTTTTCTGGATCCAGCTCTGAAGAAGGCTACTGTCAAGCACGAGAAACCAGGAGATCCAGGCAGTTATATAGATTATATAGGTTTATGGCAAACTGAGGCTCTCTACAAGAATCTGAGCTACTAACGGTCAAAGCAAACTGGCCGTAGATAAGAGTCAGCAGAATTCAAGGTGGGTTGGAGTTGGATCTCTTGCAGGCATGAAGGGATGCGAGTCGAGACCGATAACGTGTTTGACCCCTCCCTCCCCCGGGCTCATCCTGTTCATCTTCTACAGCTACGGCCCTTGTTTTTTGCTCCTGCCCTGAAGAAGGTTACAGTCTTCATCAAGGGACACATGAATTTATCCAGCCTGGTTTTGTCCCTGACGCAGCTGGCTGTCTTGGCCAGATCCATCCGCTGGAATTGGGCAGCTAATCAGTTCAAATAAACAAACATATAAATAAAATCCCAGATCTAATGAGAGAGAGGGGAAACCTGAGCAATTTATTCAGCCGTAACTTAAAACCTCTCCTTTGCTCCCTTATACAACAGTTCCTCTAAGTGCAATAAAATGATCGAATCCACCTATATTTGATGTTGTCTTTTCCTAATTTATTGTTTCAGTTCTAAGTCTTGCCCAAAATACTTTGGAAGCCTCTTTTCCGCTCCGAGAACATCTTTTTTGAGATTCAGAGACCAGAACAAAAGTCCAAGGAGAGAAACTGCCTTTTCTACCCCAGCCTCATATCAGGTGCTTTACCCAGTTCTGAGGGAACCCAGGTTCTAGATTTGCAACATAAATGATAGCAGAAGTTAGCAATCAGGTCCCCCAAACAACTGATAAGACCACTTAGCCAGATGTCTCCGGTCTTTCCCTACCTCTTGGGGGAGCAAGGAGGGAGGTGATCTCACAATCTCCACATCAATGGAGTCACAATGTCTTGGTCCCCAGGACAAAGTCAGCACCTCATACCCAACAGCACCCCAAAATCTCCTGCACTGGCTGTGGATTCTGTCTATTCTGGCGATGCCCCAAATACCTGGAGGACTCCAGCTGGGGAGGACGGACTCCGAGCAACTTACAGAGGGTTGGCTCTTCCGTGGTCATCCAGAGAATCTCCTAGGTGGACCTCTGCTCCATACAGCCTTTCTCCACAGCAGTCCTCACGGTTTTTCAACACCACCACGTAGATTTTATGAGGCTCCCCCAGGTCCACCAACAACCAGGGGTTTCTCTCCAGGCTGGTGTGGGCGCAGGAGCCATGTCTCCAGGTCCCATTGCAGTCCCCATCCACGGCTTTGTCTGGTGATCCAAGGCTCTCATATATGTAGTCGGAAGACTGGGAAGTCGGCTTCCCTAAGGCCAAATTATCTGCGCCTGCACCTGCAGGAGAGAACGGAGGAGATCCTTCAAGCAGAGAGTGGTTGGGAGGAGAAGAAAAAGGGAGGGTGCAAAGCCACAAGGGCAACATTTTGGAGACACAAGGAGTAAGTTTTGAAACGGGTTAAAAGAAGTGAAGCTGAGTGCAATGCTACCTTCCTTTGCTATTGGGGGAGGAACCCCTTGGCCTCCTTTTCTCCCACTCCCAGAGAAGATCTGGACCTCATCACAGTAGGTTCAATGAGATCCATATCAAGTGGCCATTGACCATGTGATGTGGCTCCGCTGGAGACCATGTGGGTGATGAGTTCGTAGGACAGATTAGGGAGAGCAAATATCCGGTTGGCCTGAAGTGCTGTGGGCAATTACACACCCACCCACCCCAGTTTATACTCTATTGCCTTGTTCCTCTGCAAGTGTCTCCAGGGGGCACCCAGACGTTCTGAAAGTGTGCGAGCTTAGAGAAGCAAGGGACACACATCAAAGAGAACATAAGGCCCAGTTTGTTGAGAAACATACAAGCAGAAGTCCCTGCTCCCAAGGACAATCTTACTGTGGTTGTGCAACAGACCCACTGAAGTTCAGGGATCTCGTGGCCCTTGTACCCTTTGAGTAACAACTACAGTATGTGTTGCAGGCAGTGCGCCGGTATCTGAAGGTGCTACAAGACTAAGAGGAGAGACTGGGAGAGGACTAGTGGATGTTACATCTGTATCCACACACACACGCAACACACAAGGGTCTTTAGGTGATTCTTACCTGTAGGTGGAGGCCTGCAACTCTGAGCTGCTGTAGGGCCTGCCAGGAGGGCCACGGCCAGCAGACCCCCCCAGATAATGAGCTTCATCCTGCAAGCGAGGAGGGGAGAGATCAGGAAAGGCATGGCAGGGCCACGTAGAGACGATGAAGAGCTGGCTTCCTCTGCTCAACACACCTGAGCATCAGGACTGGCCATGGACCCAAAGGAAGGTTGGCGGTACCTTCAAGGTTCTGCCCTTCTCCCAGAGGTCCATCAAGAGCATTCCTGAAATCTGCCTCTTCTCTCACCTGGCCTTTCCCACATACTGACGTTAATCTCATTAAAAAACACCAAGGTGGGGTTTATTAGAGTCTCTTCCTCTTCTGCCGACTTTCTCGGGCCATCCCATAATTTCACCCACCCCTCCTTCCAGGGCTCGCTCTGTGGTCAGTCCTTCCTTCTTTCCCCGCCACTCACCTCCTTCAATCTCTTGGCGATGTCCAAAGGGCTGGATCTCCTTCCTGGAGGGGGAACAAGGGCAGCTCCTTTCCCCCCACAGGTGGTGCTTCAGGTGAGCCCAGGGCCTCCCTCTGACCAGCCTCGGTTTTATCCCCTTCCTCCCAGGTAGGACTAACCTGACTCAGGAAGCCCAAGCCAATCAGGAGACCAGAGCAAAGGTTGGCCTCTTTCCCAACTCAGGGGGACCTTTAGGTTTGCTTTGGTACAAGATTTGTCACCAACTTAGCAAACATGGAATCTTCTCATCTCCAACAGGTATTAGCTCTCTCCCACAGTGAAGGACAACACAAGGCTTTTTATCAGGAAACTGCACTGCCATCCAGCTCACGATAAACTCTCAGCAAACACTGGGTTTCTTCACTCAGCACTGAATTTCCCGAGGCCTCTGGGTCTTATGCATGGAAAAGGGGGTAGTTCGCTTAGTTTTACAAGCAAAAGTTTTACATACTCAAGGGTTTTTTTTAGGAAAAAACCATGGCTGCATCAACTAAGCCAACTATTCATTATTTTCCCCATAATTATCTTCTCCAACCCCACCTCCTTGTCCACATAAATGAAAACATTGGCTGTTGCCTCTGTTGAAGACCCAAAGGTGAGGAGCAGCAGTGGAATCCTACCTGTTCAACTACTGATTTGGTGATTGTGTGTGTGGAGAGGTCTGCACATGGGCACACCTAACTCACACGCACCTAATGCACTTGTGCAGCTTTCCACACACCAGCTGAGGCTCTGCCACACCAACCAGCTGAAAGGATAAAGAGGAGAAAAGTGTAGGGGCAGGTGAGAGGGCTGATCCTGCGCTTTTCTCTTCTTCCTCTTCTCAGCTGATCGACTTTCAGCCCAACCGGTAGCAATTTTTGCAACCGGATCAGTTGAACCGAGCCAAACCGGTAGCCTAAAACCACTGGTGTGTGGAGCAACCTTCTCCAACAGATTCTGGTCTCCTGCAGGAGCCATGATCCTCGAGAACTGGGCCCTTCCAGGAGAGGACCTCAAGGTCCATTGACCTCTCATCATCTTCAGAAGATGCCTGAGCAAGCCATCCACAGCTCCAGCAAGGTCCCTCAAAGTGGGGACCCTCCCTGTTCATAGGAGACCAGGCTTGAGGGTCTGGTCTTGGCATTGTCTCCACAGACTTCTTAAAAACTCACCCGGAGTCTGTCACCAACCAAATGAGCTTTCCCAGCTGTTCCTCTTCAACCTGCGATACCTGCAAAATATTGGAATTCTTCTGTAGCGGATGCTTTTAACTCCCTTCCTCGTGGAGTGAACTCTTCCTTCAGGGGGGCCAACCAGCCAATGGAAAGTGGCAGAGCTTGTGCTGAAGACCAGGGACCCAATCAAGACTACGTTTCAAATTCCCCACAAATTCTCCCTACCTCCTGGGTGTTGACAGTGAGGGGAGAGGGCACACAACACAACCCACATTCTACTGGATCTCACTTCCTCCTTCCAGGTGTTCAGGGACTCTCTTCTGCACAGGTACATAATAGTCTTCCTTGGCAGATGTCAACTGGTTTCCACGTCTGAACCACATCCTTGTTTGGGAAGAAAGAGCAACATGAATGTTGTTTTTGCAAGATGCAACCATGCTCACACCTCCAAAGTCAACACGAGTTCTGGTAGCTTCCAGATCACTTCCTCCCAATCCTGAAAAATGCTATTACATAAGAAGAGAATATTTCCAAATTAAAGTCAGAAAAAGGCTTCCTGGCAATGAAAGTGTACCACACTGATGTGCCTCATTGAAGGAAACATTGAGCTCCTGTGAAAAGTAGTCAACTTGCCATCTTTTGATGTGTCCAACTGAAGAGGAGGCTGGACCTGATGGCCTCCGGGGAAAGCTTCTAAAACACCAGATAAGTGAAGGAAACCTGCTTTCTGGGGACATGAGACTCCTGGTGTGTATGATGAATGTGCTGCTATGTACCTGGACAGGTATATATACTCTATAAAGCCTTAGTAAGACCACACCTAGAATACAGCATCCAGTTTTTGATCACCACACTATAAAAAAGATGTGGAGACTCTAGAAAGAGTGCAGAGAAGAGCAACCAGGATGATGAGGGAACTGGAGGCTAAAAGATATGAAGAACGGTTCCAGGAACTGGGCCTGGCTAGTCTAGGGAAGAGAAGGACCAGGGGAGACAGGAGAGCAGCCTTCCAATATTTGGGGGGCTGCCCCAGAGAGGAGGAGGGGGTCAAGCTATTTTCTAAAGCCCCCG
Organism: Notechis scutatus; assembly: GCF_900518725.1. The sequence goes on along the minus strand of NW_020717890.1, from coordinate 8,431 downwards.
AAGGCCAGACAAGGAATAATGGATGGAAACTGAACAAGGAGAGATTCAACCTGGAAATAAGGAGAAACTTTCTGACAGTGAGAACAATCCACCAGTGGAACAGAAGTTGTGGGAACTTCATCACTGGAGGCTTTCAAGAAGAGATTGGACGGCCATCTGTCAGAAATGGTGTAGGGTCTCCTGCTTGGACTAGATGACCTCCAAGGTCCCTTCCAACTCTGTTAATCTGTATGGTGGATGGCAAGAACACCTCTTGCCTCTGATCACCTGGGTTTTCCATTCAGTCCAGTCAGGGTGTGGTGGGCATTCGTTGTCTTAGGTAAACCACAAGCATTTGCCTGCATCACTGAGTCATGGATGGTTGACACGGCCCTTCTGGCCAAGGAGGACAACTCTGGTTGGGGTGGGAAGGAGGGGAGGAGATGTTTCACTTGGAGGACGCTTGGTAAATTTGGGGAATCCATCTGCTGGCCCAGCCTAAAGTTGGGCATTTTTTTCCACCTTGTGTGAGTTAGCTAACATAGGTAGTGTCATGCCTCTGTTAGAATCTGACTCCGAGGGAGAGGAAAAACAGCCAACAGAGAGTGGGAGTGTGGCTCCGGAGGTCGTGGAGGAAACTGGGGAAGGGCACAGGCCGGCTGGGCAGTTAGAGGAAGACCCAGGCTCATCCCCTCTTCATCCTAGGGCACGCAGGGAGGAACGGAGAAGGGAGAAACATGAATGGCATGGTCTTAGGTGGAGGAAGGGGCCCTGATCCCCTTCATGGGCTGCAGCTGTGAGGCCTGTTTAAAAGGACAAACTGTGCATGGTCCAGTGCTGGAAGCAAAGGATGAAATAATTCTAGTCTTTCCGTTCTTATCTGAGTTTGGCGTCCTTTCCAGTGTGTGTATTTCGATATCTGTGGACGTCTTCAAGCCCTTATCCTACCTGGTCTCATTAATTGCTTCAGTGTGGTTTGTGTTGTTGTTTTTTCTATTTATAATTTAAATGTATGTTGAGTTTGAACGGAAGTTCTTCCTTTTCGCAACTGTTTGTGGGGGAGTTTTTTCTCCAGTCAATGATAATTGGACTTTTGAAGCCAAGTTGAAGGAATTAAAGGGACCTCACCTGTTTTTGTGACTTTCTTGCTTTTGTGTCCCACCCTGGGTCCTCACAGGTAAGTCCTCGGCTTTACAAAGTTCATTAAGAGACCATTTGAAGTTACAGCAGCAATGAAAAAGGGGACAGGACAACTTTTCACACTTATGACCATCGCAGCCTCCCCGGGGCCAGATGATCAAAATTTGCTTAGCAACCGGCCCGTACTTATGATGGTTGCAGCATCCTGGGTATGTGTGTCACATCACCACTTTCCGTGACAAGCAAAGTCCTCGGGGAAGCTAAATCCCCCACGACAACTGCGGGACTAATTTAACACCCGCTGGGATTCACTTAAACAGCGGTGGCGAGAAAGGTCGTAAAACAAGGCTAAAAAAACTCCGCTAATGACCCTCTCGCTTTGCAATGGGAATTTTTCGGGGTTCGCTTGTGGTCGCAAATTAACGACTGCCTACGATTTCACAAAGGTGGAGGGGAAACATTTAAAAAAAAACTTTATCTCTGCACAAAAGTCATGGCCAGGATTAATGTCTCAACTTCCTCCCCCTTTTGTGTCATCGCCAAGGGCTGCGTCCCCTTTTCTCTGCTGCAAAGGCTTTATATAACTGGTACTGAGCAGTGGAAGATTTTAACATGGCCTTTCATGGTCTAGGACAGGGGTCTCCAACTGTGGCCGCTTTAAGATTGGTGGACTTCAACTCCCAGAATTCCTCATCCAGCTTTGCTTTGGGAGTTGAAGTCTTAAAGTGGCCACAGTTGGAGTCCCCTGGTCCAAAGAGATAAGCAGAGACCAAGGCCTGCGATGCAAGCACCATCGGACTAAAATCCCTGTGGTTACTTACAGAACAAGGCAAACAGACCACAATTTCAGCTGTCCAAAATTTGGCAACCGTGAAATAACACAATTCCAAAGTTCAAAGAAAGGAGGGAAAGAGGCATCGGAATGTCCTATGCCAGGGGTGGGCAAACTACGGCCCGCGGGCCACATCCGGCCCGTTGGTCTGTCCAATGCGGCCCGCCCCTGAAAAAAAAATCGCTGCCATTGGTCTGTCCAATCCGGCCCGCCCCTGAAAAAAAATCGCTGGGCGTGGCGTATTGCCCTGTGCCGCGTGGCCCCCAAAGCTGCAAAACAGTGCGGAGCGATCTAGGGGTAGGAAAGAAAAGAAATTTGCAAAGGCCTCGGCTGGGAGTTCGAAATCACCTTCGAGTGCGACCTCTCTGAAGGTGAGTCCCCGCCGATCCCCCCTTTATTTTCCGGGGCTTCCAGGCTTAAACTTTGCAAAGGCAAAGCTTGCAGGCTGGAGCATCTTCCCACCGAGGAGCGGGAAGGGTTCCACCTGGCAGGCGGGGCGGGCTGCTTGGAGCCACCTAAAGCTAGGCCGCTGCTGGTGGAGCCTTGCCCTGCCTTGGTGCCCCGTTTCCCGGCTTGGCGGTCCTGCTCAGGCGGCACTTTAAAAGCCTGCTCCCAGCACCCGAGCAACTTCCCAGCAACTTTCGGCTTCCTTTTAACTCACGGGCGCTCGCGCCTGGCCCCGAGCCGCGCGGCAGAGGGGAAGCCCGGTGGGCAGGCAGGCTGCTTGGAGGAGGCGACCCGGCGGTGCTCCGGCAGCAGCAACAGGCAGTTCCGCCCGGGCTCCGCTCAGGTGTCCGGCTGGGGCTGTCAGGAGTTGCTACCACCGGCGCAGCTCCGTGCGGCTCCAGTCCCGCGTTGCCTTGGGAAGGAAAAGGCAAAACCAGGAGCCGCTGAGCCTGAGCCTCCGGTGCCGCTGCTGCCGTTGCAAAGCACCGCCGCGGCTCTTCCTTTTTGCCTTTCCCTTCCCGAGGCAACGCGGGACTGGAGCCGCGCGGAGCCGCGCCGGCGGTAGCAACTCCTGACTCAGGGGGCCTCTGAGGGGAGGGGAAGGAGGAGAAGAAGGGGGGAAGGAGGGCGATTCCCAAAAAATCTTGTGCTGACCCGGCCTGTCTGTCAAATTTTAAAAGTCAATGCGGCCCCCGAGCCAAAAAGTTTGCCCACCCCTGTCCTATGCAGTGGTGGGATGCTGCCGGTTTGGACAGGTTCTAGCAAACCGGTAGCTCCGAGGGACAGCTGGCCACGCCCACTCCCTCCCTCCCTCCCTCCCTCCCTCCCTCCCTATCCTGTCCTATATTTCCATGTTTTTCAGCTTAGCTGATTTGCGCAGCACAGTGAATTTCAGCTGTTTCACTTACTGGGGCTGTAGCGGTTGAAATTGGTGCATTTTGAATGCTGTGCGCACGTGTTCACAGAACCGGTTGTTAAACTGGTTGCAACCCACCGCTGCTTCTATGGTGTGCAAAATAGCCGATTGGTTTCAGATGGTCAGGCAAGAACCTGGCCCTCCTGGTCATAGAAGGTATGAGCCAGGGTGGCGCAGTGGTGAAAGTGAAGTACTGCAGGCTACTTCTGCTGACTGCAATTGGGCAGTTCAGGTTCTAGGTTGACTCAGCCTTCCGTCCTTCTGAGGTTGGTAAAATGTGGACGCAAAATTGTGGGGGGGCAGAGGCTGACTCTATAAACTGCTTAGAGAGAGAGATGTAAAAGCATTGTGAAGTCTAAGGGCTATCGCTAAGTGGGAAGGAAGGAAGGAAGGAAGGAAGGAAGGAAGGAAGGAAGGAAGGA
>NW_020717889.1:12262-27115 GCF_900518725.1 Notechis scutatus | reverse complement strand
TATTCTATTCTATTCTATTCTATTCTATTCTATTCTATTCTATTCTACCGTGTTTCTCATATAATAAGGCCGGGTCTTATTTTTTTTTGAGCCCCGAAAAAATGGCTAGGCTGTCTTTTCGGGGGTGACTTAATTTCCCCCCCTTTGCATCTTCGGGCGGGCGGCGACGGCTTGGATGTTGACCTCGGTGTTGGTGGGGCACTTCGTATTGGGGTCAACCCAGGCAGCACCATCTCCGGGTGCGCAACAAAAGTACTTCCTAACGGCAAGCCCCCCCCACCATTCCCCCCCATTTCGCATGGTTTAATATAGGCCTTAATTTGGGGGGAGGGGCTTAATTTCATTTCATGCCTATAAAACATGCTGGGACTTCCTATTGGGGGAGGCTGTATTGTTGGAGAAACAGGGTATTCTATTCTATTCTGTTCTGTTCTATTTTATTTTCTATTCTAATTCTATTCTATTCAATTCTAATTTGTATTCTATTCTATTCTAATTTGTATTCTATTCCATTCTATTTTCTATTCTATTCTAATTCTATTCTATTCTAATTCTAATTTGTATTCTATTCTAATTTCTATTCTATTCTATTTTCTATTCTAATTTGTATTCTATTCTATTCTATTTTCTATTCTATTCTAATTCTATTCTATTCTATTCTATTTTCTATTCTGTTCTAATTTGTATTCAATTCTATTCTATATTCTATTCTAATTCTATTCTAATTTCTATTCTAATTTCTATTCTATTTTCTATTCTATTCTATTCTATTCTATTCTATTCTATTCTATTCTATTCTATTCTATTCTATTCTATTTTCTATTCTAATTCTAATTCTAATTCTAATTCTATTATTTTCTATTTTATTTTCTATTCTATTCTAATTCTATTCCAATTCTATTCTATTCCAATTCTGTTCTATCCTATCCTATCCTATTTAGTTCAGCTGATTCGCGCGGCAGAGCGGAATTGCCGCGCCTCAGCTGAGCTAAAATGCCACTCAGCTTACCAACATTTGAAAGAGGTCGCTCTTTGAGTCCTTAACGCCCGTGCAAAGAACCGTGCATAGAACCAGGGGTAGGATTCAAATTTTTTTAACAACTGGTTCTGTGGGCGTGACTAGGTGGGCGTGGCCACGTGACTGGGTGGGCGTGGCTTTAATTTTTTGCAGCAAACCTCCCCCCATGGAGCGCCAGAGTATGTTTGTGTGTGTGTGTGTGTGTGTGTGTGTGTGTGTTGCCCGCCCGCCTCCATTTTTTGCCTTTCTGGGCCCCAGGGAAGCCTCCTGGGCGAAGCAGTAAGACAGCTAGGGGGGTCCCAGCACAGCTGATCATAGGAACAGCTGATCGTCGGGAGGGGAGAAAAAAGGAAATACCTTAAGGAGTGACTGGGCGGAGGAGAACACAGTCAGTGATGTTGGGCATGCGCACGCGATATTGCACATGCGCTGTAAGGACTGACTTGGGAGGGGCGGGCAGAGAGGCACGGGGCCAGCCAGGGGCAGATTTGCCGGCTCTCCGAACTGCACAGAATCCTAAAAACCAGTTCTATAGAACCGGTCCAAACCGGTAGAATCCCCCCCCCGCACCGCGCATAGAACCGGTAGGAAACAAGTTGGAAACCCACCACGGCTTCCAGCCTCATCTCCCCCAAAGTGTGTTAATCCTGCCGAGACGGTTCGGGCGCGCGACTGTCTTACCCACAATGTCATTTCTCATCAGCTCCGTCACGGGTATTGGTTTAGCAGCATCGGGAGAAATATATTTGGTAAAAATGGTCACTGCATCCTGTTCAATACCTGGGGAAAGAGAGAGAGAGAAAGAGAGAAAAATCTGAGGTCGCAGCGAGTTTGGAGAGTGTAAAAAAACGGAAAAAAAAACAAAGATTCACCCGTTTGCAAAAAAACTTCCGCAGTGAGTAATTGGAGGTTAATTTTGTTTTCGAGAAGGGAGGAAGAGTTGCACAATCCCGCCTAAGAGGAAAACTGAACAGGGATCTTTGTCGGTGAAAAGGAAATCTCCTTTGCCCCAGAAATAAGTCACTAATTGCTTCTGAAACCCAGAGCCTTCAAGAAACAGATCTACCTCCCCTCTTGAACGATTTACAGGGAGTCCTCGACTTGTGGCTGTAAATTGAGCCCGCAGTTGCGCCCAAAATTGTACCCCCTAACTGAATCGACAAAGCCGCGACGGATGGTAGTAAAATAATGGTCCTGTCACATGGCCCTGTCTGTTCCCCGCTTGCTTACTCTCTCTCTTGCCATATCTAACAAAATGAAATTCAATGTAGAGAAAAGTAAAGTCCTACACTTAGGCAAGAAAAATCCAAAGGTCACATATAATAGACTGGGTGAAACCAGGCTCAATAGCAGGAACTGGGAGGGGGATCTTGGAGTCTTAGTGGGCAACCTGCTAAATAGGAGCCAGCCGTGTGCAGCAGCCGCCAAAAAAGCCAATGCAATCCTAAGTTGTATTAACAGAGGGATACAATCAAGATCAAGGGAAAGTACTAATACCACTCTATAAATCCTTAGTAAGACCACACCTAGAGTACTGCATCCAGTTTTGGTCACCACATTATAAAAAAAGATGTTGAGGCTCTAGAAAAAATACAGAGAAGAGCAACCAGGATGATTAGGGGACTGGAGGGTAAAACATACAATGAATGATTGCAGGAACTGGGCCTGGCTAGTCTAGGGAAGAGAAGGACCAGGGGAGACAGGATAGCAGTCTTCCAATATTTGAGGGGCTGCCACAGAGAGGAGGAAGGGGTCAAGCTATTCTCCAAAGCCCCTGAAGGCCAGATAAGGAATAATGGAAGGAAACAGATCCAGGAGAGATTCAGCCTGGAAATAAGGAGAAACTTTCTGACTGTGAGAACAGTCAACCCATGGAACAGAAATTGCCTTCGGAAGTTGTGGGAGCGCCATCACTTGAGACCTTCAAGAAGAGCTTGAACTGCCATTTGTCAGAAATGGTGTAGGGTCTCCCACTTGGGTGTGGGGTTGGACTAGATGACCTATAAGGTCCCTTCCAACTCTTGATTATCAGTTATCTTGTAATCCCTTCTTCTCCAATTTCCACACTCCCTGATGGGAAGAAACACCAACAGGTCAGACACGGGACAATGTATACAGGTGGCCCGCGACTTACGACAGTTCATTTAGTGACCGTTGAAAGTTACAATGGCAGGAAAATTGAGACATTTGGCAACTGACTCATATTTAGGACGGCGGCAGTGTCCCGGGATAGCGCAATCTCCTTTTGCGAACTTCGGACAAGCAAAGTCAGAATTCACTTCACAAAACTGTGTTACTTAAATGAACAACTGCAGTGATTAACAACGGTGGCAAGAAAGGTCATCAACGGAGGCCAAACTCACTTAACTGTCTCTCTTAGCAACAGAAATTTTGGGCTCAGTGGTGATCGTAAATCGAGGACCTCCTTTCTATGTTTTCAAACCAGGAACTACCCTTCATGCTACAAATCTTCCTTTACTTCTAAACTTCTTTAGCTGAGCCTTGCAATGCAAGGTATCCATCATTCCGGAAGAGACGCCCTGTGACGTTTAACAAATTAACAACAAATTGTGAATGATGAACAGGGGGAACCGGAGGAAGGGATCGACGAAACTGAGATTTAGGATTACATGCACAGCACAAGTTTCTCTTGGGAGCCAACATTTCTTCCTTTTCCAGTTTGCAATCCTGGATTTGGAAGCTTGGCTGCAAACAAACCGGGGATTTTGGCTTCAGTTTTGTTTCCACAAGCCGTGGACCACCTGTAGGTCCTTAAAAATGAAGATGACCCTGGAAGCTACGGGTTGTCCTCGACTTACGACCACAATGGAGACCAGAATGTACGTTGCTAAGTGAGAAATCAGTTAAGTGAATTTTGCCCCATCTTACGACTTTTCTTTGCCGCGGTTGTTACGCGAATCCCTGGGGTTGTTCAATTAGTAACAGAGTTGTTGTTAAGTGAATCTGGCTTTTCCCATTGACTTTGCTCGCCAAAAAGTCCTAAAAGGGGATCAAATGAACCTGTACAGTGCAAATTGTCAAGGATCCGAAGGCAAATCACGCGACGGTGAGGATGCCGCAATGGTCATAAGTGAGAAAACGGTCCTAAGTCACTTTTTTTCAGTGCTGTTGTAACGTTTTGTTCCCATCAGGGAGTGTGGAAATTGAAGAGGAAGGGATTGCAAGAGAGTAAGCAAGTGGGGAACAGACCGGGCCATGTGATAACCTATTTCACCACAGTCGTGGTTTTGTACAGTCACTAAGTGAACTGTCGTAAGTCGAGGACTACCGGTATACATTGCCCTGTTTCTGACCTATTGGTTTCTCTTCCCATCAGGGAGTGTGGAAATGTGGAGAGGAAGGGATTACAAGAGAGTAAGCAAGTGAGGAACAGACCGGGCCATGTGATAACTTATTTCACCACGGCTTTGTACGATCACTAAGTGAGTTGTTGTAAGTCGAGGACCACCCGTACTTGGAGAGACCGTGGATCGGCCTTACCTTTCATGAGTTTTCCTGACAAGTCCTTTAGTGCAAAGGAAGGACTGTTTCTATTGGACGCGGAGACCATGGAAGCATCTGGAAGGTCACCCGGAACAGGACAGTCCTCGTCTTCTGACGGGGTCAACCCCAAGTGGGGTTTGTCACCGCCTTGGCCAAGCAGCAAGTGGTTCCGAAGAGTCCAAGTGGACCGGTTCCAATGGGCCAAAGAGGGTTCGGCGGGGCACCGGTCGTCCAGTCCTCCGTTGAGCGACTCGCCGAAGGGGGGAAATCCGGGGGGGTCTTGTGGCTGCTGCTGCGGGCCAGGGGACACCGGCTCGGCCAGGGAGCTGTGCTTCACCGTGTTTAAGCTGTGTGCTCTGATGTGGGACCAGGTGGTGGAGCGGAAAGCCTCGGCTTCCAGCCAGAATCGGACCAAGTGTTCCATGCGGTGGAGCTCCATGTACTGGGTAAAGTACGGGAGGGCCACGGGGTTGCGCAGGACTTGCGCCAGCGTCTTCGAAAGGCTTGACTTGGTTTCTTGAGCTTGGTAATCCAGGCAGGAGCGGCCTAGAGAAAGCAGAGAGGGTGAGTGAGTGAGTGAGGAAGGGGATGCTGGGGAGAGACTGTTCCGACCCAGCTCCCCAAATACGACACACCCTCGGAAGTTAACTGAAAAGATTCCTTTATTAGGAGCGCCGGCAGCCCCGGTAAGATGTTTCTCTCACCTCAGGCTAACAAGTCCGTCCTGTAGGGGAGATAAATAGTTGTCTGCCACATCTATTCATTTCCGCCTTTTATCCCCAGTGCTAGGGTGGGGGCTTCGCTAGCAGCGGTGGCTCTTCCGTCCCAAGGACCGGCCCATAGATTTCCACTGCTCTCCTCTCCTCGGCCTTCTGCACATCAGGCACTGGACCCAGCTGTTCCTCCTCTTCCTGATCGGCTATTAATATTTATATGTTCAGGTTTTAAGTCGGGGGTGTCAAACTCAAGGCTCTGGGACCTGGATTCAGCCCACGGGGTGCTTACTTCAGGCCTGTGGGGGCTGCCCTGGAAAAAGTGAAGGACTGACCTGCGGTGCTTCCGCCAGTGAAAACAGAGCTCGAGGGCCACGCATGCCTCCCCCCAGCTCTGTTTTCGCTGACAAGAGGGTTGCGGGAGGCCATCGCAGCTGGAAATGGAGCTCGGGTGTCCGTATTTGCTGGCAGAGCCGCTCAGGCCGCCAAAGGTGTCCCTGACATGCGTGACGAGCTGGCCATGCCCATCCTGGCCCCCCCAAGGTCAAACATAATCCTGATGTGGCCCTCAATGAAATAGTGTTTGATGTCCCTGTTTTAAGTCCATTACTTATACACTGTACCGTTTCCCCGAAAATACGACCTACCCTGAAAGTAAGTCCTAGTTTGATTTTTACATGTACACCCAATATAAGCCCTACCCCCCCCCCCAAAAAAATAAGCCCTAATTAAAGATCCTGCCCACTCCAGAGTGGACGGGTAAAAATTAAGCTAGGGTGGGGATGAGGGAGGTGGAGCTGCCCTACTACTTACCTTTGGACAGGTGTAGCCAGGCCTCGCACACCCTGAAACCTGCTTTGCCAGCCCATTTCTTCTGCAGCCGGCAAGGCTGGCAAAGCCTTCCTGAAGGCCTCTGGAGCTGAGAACAAAGCTCAGGGTCGATCCAGAGCTCTGTTACCGGCTGCGGAGGCCTTCAGGAAAGCCTTGCCGGCCGCAGAAGAAGAAGTTCCTGAAGGCCTCTGACCGCGAAAAGGAGGGCGGGGTTGACGCGCGCAAGTGAGGTTAGTCAGTGGATGGCATCCCCCCAAAATAAGACCTGATAGCTTTTTTGGTGGCCAAATATATATATATATATATATATAAGACAGGATCTTATGTTTGGGGAAACACGATCTATAGCATATCTCTGTGTTATATATGTGTCCCCTTTGGAGAGCAGGCCACAGAATTTTTATTTTTAAGGTGTGCCAGGAAAAAAAAAAAAAGACAATAAAGGTAATCTTATAAAAAAGGGACCAGGCTCACCCAGGTCTCCAAAATGGGCAGCTTCCATGTGGCTGGGCTGCTTCTTAAGGGCGGCTGTGCGACTGCTGCAGGAATCCATGTTGGCCGAGATGGCGTTGATCGCCACGTGGCTTGGTCCGGCGGCCTCGAGCAAGGCATGGTTCCTGGTGCCTTTCTGCGGAGAACATCCTGGTGCTGCCGTTGGAAAGGGAAACCACAAGGTGAGGCTGCTTTCGCGAGCTAAAAACCTGGGTTTTTAGAGGAGGCCGGATCTCCTCTCCGGGTTGTATAGACAGGTGGTCCTCAACTTAAAAACCACAATTTTGAGCCAAACATTTCCGTTGCGGGGCGAGATAGTTGAGTGAATGTTACCCCGTTTTATGACCTTTCTGGCCGCCGTTAACTTAGTAAAACAGTCGTTCAGGGGATCTGGTTTCCCCTTTGACTTCGCTTGTAAGAAGGTCGCAAAAGGAGATCACCTGACCCAGGCACACTGCAACCGTCGTAAATGTGAGTCGGTTGTCAAGCATCCGAACGTAAATCACGTGACCATGGGTGTGTGTGTGTGTGTGCAATGATCATAAGTGGGGGGAAACGGTCCTAGGTCACCTTTTACACTGCCTTTGTAACTTCGTAACAGTCACTGGATGAACAGTTGTTGGTTCTTGAGTTATGTTAGCAATTTGGACCAAACTTTCTGTCACTAAGTGGTACGGTCACAAAGCACCACCGATGGAAATCCCCGATTTTCTAAATACATCAGCAGGGGAGGTTTGCAAATGGTGATCAAGGGATTGAATCTCCCTATAAAAATCCAGAGACTCACATGCCATACATTAAAATTAATCGTATTGAAGACTAGCCAGCCCTTCCGTATTACTATTCTTCTTCTCATCCTTCCTAGTACCTATCTCTCCCCACTTATCAGTATCACCGTGTTGCTTGTATCTTTACAATTGATAGTATTTTGTTTGTTCCCCAGTATGATTTGATTGCTTATTTAGTATGAGTATCACTAAATGTATCTTATGATTCTTGATTAATATATATATTTTTATGGACACTGAGAGCATATGCACCAAAGACTAATTCTTTGTGTGTCCAATCACACCTGGCCAGTAGAGAACTCTATTCCCTTCTTCTGAATCTATGAATTATAAAAAGAATTATAAACAGAAATGAGGTAATTTCATTTCCTTCCACTTCCTGCTGTTGTATTCATGCAACAAAGGCAATGGGAGTGATTAAGTCAGTGTTTTTTTTCAACCGTGGCAACTTTCAGAGGTGTGGACTTCAACACCCAGAATTCCCCAGCCACCCACATGAAGACTTTGTAATAAGGCAGTTAAGAAGAAATTAGTTTTAATGGGCCGAAGATAATTAGCACATGAAGGCTGGGCCAATATAGTTGGTTTGAGGAATAATGGGGTAGTTATTTAGTTCTTTTTTGTGTGTGTGTAACCCAGAAGAGGAAAAAACTAGTTTCCTTCAGGTTGGCAAAGAAATATTAAAATATTTTGCCATCCTACGACAGTATATTTAGTCTTTTAGTGACTGTTTGAAGTTACGAGACTGAAAAAAGCGACTTATGACCATGTTTCACATTTACGACTGTTGTAGCCTCCCTGTAGTCACGGGATCAAAAGTCAGATGCTTGGCCACTGACTCCTATTTATGACGGTCACACTGTCCCCTTTTGCGACCTTCTGACAAGCAGAGTCAATAAGGGAAGACAGATTCACTTCACAAACTTAACTGTAACGGTTCACTTAACGACTGCGACGAGAAAGGCCGTAAAATGGGACAGAGCCCAAATTAATAAACATGCCCCTGGGTGGAGACTGACTCTGAGGGAGAGGAGGAACAGCCGACAGGGAGTGGAAGTGGGGCTCCGGAGGTTGTGGAGGAGGCTGGGGAAGGGCAGAGGCCGGCTGGGCGGTCAGAGGAGGACCCAGGCCCATCCCTTATCCATCCTAGGGCATGCAGGGAGGAGAGGATAAGGGAGAGGCGTGGGTGGCATGGTCTACGGGGGAGGAAAGGGCCTTGATCCTCTTCATGGGCTGCAGCTGTGACAACTGCATAAGAGTTTGGACCTGCATACTGGCAAACACTGGAAACAAAGCGTGTGTTATTTTGGGCTGAAGTTATCTTGGTTGGCGTCCTTCCAACAGACTGTGCCTTCTTATCTCCTTGAATTTGGTAAATACTTCTCCTGTTCCACTGTGGAAATTTCGTCATGGTAGTTTGTTTGGTTTTTTATTTCACCTCTATCTGCTCATTAAGTTCGGACTGTATTGCTTTCTTTTGAAGACTATTTTTGAGTACGTCTTATCTCCAACTGAGAATTATTGAACAGTGGGGCCAAGTTGGAGGCATTAAAGGACATTTATTTAACCTTTTGGATTTTGTTACGTTTGTGTTACACTCTGGGTCATCACAAAACATCTCACTTAGCAGCAGAAATTCGGGGCTCAATTGTGGTCATAAATCGAGGACTACCTGTGTCTGAAAGGAAGAGGCTTGGAGTAGAGTTAGCCCTCGAGGTACAACCACCCATTACCACAGAACTGAGAAACTGACTTCTGACCGGTCCCCACACTTATGACCACTGCAGCACCCTTATGCTCACGTGTTCAAAACTTGGGCGCTTGGCAACCGACTCGTATTTATGAAGGTTGCAGTGTCCCATGCGATCATAGCTTGTTTCTGACAAACCCAGTCAACGCGGGGAGCCGATTTGGGGGGTTCACTTAAGAACAGCAGCGATTGGCAAAAAGCAGGCCGTAAAATTGGATGCGACTCATTTAACAACCGCGCTGCTTAGTGATGGAAATTCTGTTCCCGATTATGATTGTAAATCGTGGGCTGCCTATAAAGGAGATTTGGGAAGGTCATTTAAGTGGAATCTCCTAACCATAAAAGGTTATGAACGTTTGCAGAAACTGAGGGCGGTTCAGACTGAATCTCTAATTCCTGGGAAATTCAGGTTTTCTGGAATGATGGGACCTCTTACCAAAATTGCCGGGCATTGGAGCCAGTCCAGACTCTGCAAATATGAAAGGAAAGCAGTTAAATTTTTGCTGAGGGTGTGAAATGTGACAGAAATGTGATACAGTGCCCACCCCGCATAACTTTAGAAGCCCTTGTAGAATTTAGTCAGCGTATTCAAGGTCAAACCCAGGTAAAATTAGATAATTTATGAGACCCTCTGCGCAAATCTGAATGTCGGGGTAAAAAAAAAAAGAGAGAGATAATGGCTTGAAAAATTAATTGAGGCAGAAAGAATGCAAGTGTTGAATGCAAGTGTCCTTGTGCAGTAAGGGCGTTATAATATTGATCAGGAGTGGAGGGAAATGGCCCTTTTATGACTTGTGGACTTCAACTCCCAGAATTCCTGAGCCAGCATGGGGAACAATATGTCTCCTGGTGATTGGCCCAGAGTCACCTAGTTGGCTTTCATGCCTAAGGCGGGACTAGAACTCACCGTCTCCTGGCGATTGGCTCGAAGTCACCCAGACGGCTTTCATGCTTAAGGCGGGACTAGAATTCACTGTCTCCCACTTTCTAGGCTGGTGCTTAAAACTCTAGATTGAAGTAGCTGCGACTGTTTAATTCTACTTAACTCTTAATTAAGTTTCAACTGCTGAACCACCCATGTGGTTACGTGATTTGCATGTTGGGCGTTTGGCAATTGGCTTGCATTTACAACCCATGGCCAAAAACATCCAGTGGATACACTGGATTTGGACTTGTGACCTTGCTTAGTAGTCAGAGTGACTTGCCATAAGAAGAACGGTTGTAAAATCAAACCCAGTCATGAAATGATTTGACTTGACGACTGTAATGAATTACTAGCAAAATTCCAAGCTCAACTGTGGTCAAAAGTCGAGGACCACCTGTACTTAAAGCGGGGGCTCCCCAAACTTGGCAACTTTTAAGACTTGTGGACTTCCATTCCCAGAATTCTCCAGCCAGCATCGTTGGGAATTGGTCCACAAGTCTTAAAAGTTGCCAAGTTTGGGGACTTCTGACTTATAAAGAGTGGAGAGACACGAGGTTGGAGTCGTGCACATTTTAAAAAAAAGGCTGGCCATCCAAAGCATTTAAGAGCATTTGCATTGCATGGCAGCTGCAGAGAACTGAACCACCAGCCAAGTGGAAAAGAGAGGATTTACCTTTAATCGCCCTGGCTTCTGCTGGCTTCTGCTGCTCTCTGCCTCTCACTGCAAGGACACAAGAAAAGCTGGATTTAGCGATGGAGGAAACACTTAGGAACACCCTTGCAGATACCTGGGAAACACACGCAAAAGACGGACAATATCCCACAGACCCTCCGCAACAAAGAGGGCGAAATGCAGTCCACGCACAAAATAAAACCCACAGGTCAAATCAGAAGAGGACAATACTAAACAGACAGTGATAAGTGGAAAAGATAAAAAAAAAAAAACCAATAACACAAGAGGACTTCAGTGCTAGGTCGTCAAAGAACACAGCAGTACAAGTCAGATTATTAAAAGTAGATTGTGCTTTTCTCAGACTTGGTCACTTTCAGAGGAGTGGACTTCCACTCCCTGAATTGCCCAGCCAGCGTCTTGCTGAAGTTGAGAAACATTAATCTAATAAACCACCAGCGCATCAAATCTGTATCATTCAGCAGCCGCTCCCAAAAAATCTTGTGAAGGGCCTCCTCACAAGCCTGTTATTTATTTAAGAAGCTAACTTGGGACTATCTTAAGCTATGCTACACACTTTCTCCCATTTTGCTAAAGAAGTTTGCTAAAGAAAGAGACAGAGGGAAGGAGGGAGGGTGGGAGGAAGAGAGAGAGATGAGATAGACAGATAGAGATAGAGATGAAGGAGGGAGGGAGAGGGAGAGAGAGAGGAAGAGAGATGAGATGGAGGGAGGGAGGGAGAGGGAGAGGGAGAGAGAGAGAAATTCTGTTCCCTTATATCATTTCCCCATCCTATAAACACGACCCTGAAGTCTTTAAAGAAATTTGGGCTGAATTTTCCTCCTCCTGCTTCCTCCCTCTTAACACCGTACCACTCCAGATCGTAAGGCTGTGCACTGGTGCTTCTCTTCTTTCAATTCAGTTTCCAAACCTGAGCTGGAAGATTTGGGGAGGGGAGGGAGGAGATGCCAAAAACGTAAATAACAAAGCAAGATTATACAGGTGTCCATTGCTGACCATCTCAAGATAGCAACTTCGCTCCTGACATGGGGGCGGCTGTACCAACCCCACTCCTTACTTTGGACATCACCAGCTGTTCTAGCTTTCCAAACACCTGGAGAAAAAGCACCTGGGACGTCTAGTACAGGAGCGAGAGGCTTCACGGCTTCCGTCTGCGGACAGATTGTTTGCAACGGAAATGAAGACCACAAATGCTCCTAAGTGGCCTTGAAGTTTTCCAACTGTCACCATTCCGAATGACCAACTGAATTATGTCCATTCTAGGAGGTCATAAGGAGTCCAGAGTTTTCCTCCTCCCTTCTAACTCTGCTTTCCTTTTGTGTCCAGACTTTTATGACCAGAATTTCAAGGACATATTTTTTTTTAAAAAAAAATACATCCCTCTCCAGAAGCTTCGGGAACCGAAGTACAAAGATAAAACTGCTTGAAAACGCAGGGATGTCCTTTTTGAATTGGCTTTGAGTCTTTTTTTTTTCAGAAATAGCAACCAGCGAAAGTCTTAAGCATTTCATTTTCATTCATTTTATTGATTAGCCCTTGGGCCATTTCGAAGTGCAGAGTTCCAGAAACATACATACATACATACATACATACATACATACACATACACACACACACACACACACACGTGTGTGTGTGTGTGTGTGTGTGTGTGTGTGTGTGTGGTATACAGATGACTTACCCTCTGGAATAAGACACCCCTGATACTGCTCAGGTGTGCTCGCGCCTTAAAACGGCTTCTACTGGACAGCACAGTGGAGTTAGCATGGTAAAGGCTTCACAGTACTCCACAAGGGGGCTCCCGACAGATGACTTACCCTCTGGAAACAAATATTGTGTGGGTAAGACACCCCTAACGCCCTCGGGGTGTGAGTGTGTGCCTCAAAATGGCTTCTACTGTACAGCACAGTAGAGTTGCCATGGTAACGGCTTCACAGTACTCCGCAAGGGGGCTCCCGACAGATGACTTACCCTCTGGAAACAAATATTGTGTGGGTAAGACACCCCTAACGCCCCTCGGGGTGTGTGTGTGTGCCTCCAAATGGCTTCTATTGTACAGCACAGTAGAGTTGCCATGGTGACGGCTTCACAGTACTCCACAAGGGGGCTCCCTCTAGTAAGGTCCCCTCAGCTTCAAGCAGAGGGCAAGTTGTCTGGGGAGGTGCCTGCTAATGCAGATAATCACCTCAAAGGCTGTTCCCTGTAGAATTTTTCCAAGGTTGTTGGCCAGGACAATTAGGTCTCTCATTCTCACCACAGTGGTTGAGGTAACCGGGCCAGGCCCAAGCCGCCTCCCAGGAAAGGTCAGGTGATTGGCCAAGTCCTTTGTCGGGTATAGAATGGAATCTCCCATATCTGAGCCTTGTCTTAAGCAATTTAAAAAAAAAAAAAGGATAATTCTCAGAAGGCAAGATTGAAATAATGACCGGTGTATGCAAATATTTGCGGCTACGTAATGGTCTCTGTGTTAAGTAGGAAGGAGAAATGCTCTTCTGGCTTCAAATTTTATTTTATTCTGCTTTACGGATAGAACTGACTTACAACCATTTTTTTAGTAACTGGTTGAAGGTACAACGGGCACTGAAAAAAGTGATTTACGACTGTTTTACACACTTACAGCAGCCCCCGTGCTCACGTGAGCAAAATTCAGAGGTTTGGCAACTGGCATGTACTTATGACTGTCACAGTGTGCAGAGGCCCTTTAGTGACCTGGGAAGCCAGATTCACTTAACAACGGGCTGACTAACTTAACAACTGCAGCGATCCGCTTAAGAACCGTGGCAAGGAAGGTTGCAAAACGGAGCAAAAGTTACTTTACAATGGTCTCACTTAGAGACGGAGATTTGGGGCTCAACTGCGGTCGTTAAATCGAGGACTAACCGTAATGAAGTTTACGTTAAAAGTCATGATGAAATGGTCTGAGGGAACGACCTTGGGAGACAGGGAGGAAGAAGCACCCCAAATGTGATCACGTGACCACAAGGGGGAAGGTGTCAGAACTTCAAATTCGGGATGTAAAACTGCGAAGCAACTCGAATGTAAGTCGAGGACTAACTGTATGTGTCAAATTCAACTCATGAAGATTTGTATGGACACCTCTGGATCAAATTTCGGGGAAATTTGGAGCGGTTTTCTTCTGCCTTTTGCAGAGATATTTTTTACTTTTCAGTTACATACGCTAAATAATAAATTCACTTACATTCCTGGGTTATCCTAGCTCCGTGATGGCGAACCTGTGTCATGCGTGCCGGAAGTGGCACACACAGCCATCTCTGCCAGCATGCAAGCTGTCGCCCCAGCTCAGTTCCACTGTGCGCATGCGCTTCCCGCCAGCCAGATGATTTCCGGGTATCTGCCGTGCATGCGTGGGTCTCATGCGGGAGACGTGCACGTGCATTGCATTAATGGATGCAGGTATGCGTGCACACACTCTTGGCATGCGACGACAAAAAGGTTAGCCATCCCTGTCCTAGCTGTTTCCCATCCAAGGGGGGTTAATCCTACTTGATTTGCAAGATCGCCTCAAATACAAGCAGTCCTTGACTGACAGCAGTTCGTTTAGTTACAACGGCACTGGGGGAAAAGTGACTTATGGCCGTTTCTCACACTTATGACCATGGAAAACATTCTCATGGTCATTGATTAAAGTTCAGACCCTGGGCAACTGGCATGTACTTATGATGGTTGCGATGTCCCAGGATCATGTGATCCCCTTTTGCGACCTTCTGATAAGCTAAGTCAACAGGGAAACCAGATTCACTTAACAAACATGAGACTGCCTTAACAACGGCCGTGATTCATTGAACAACTGTGGCAAGAAAGGTGGCAAAGTGGGGCAAAACTCACTTAGCAATATAAATTTTGGTCTCCATTGAGGTCGTACGTTGAGGACTAACCTGTAGAAGCTTCCAAAGCCATGTTTTTCAACACTTTTCAGATGGGTGGATTTCAGCTCCCAGAATTCCCCCATGGCCGACTAGGGAATTCTGGGAAATTGTCTGTGTATATAGTTCATGAACTGGAATAGACATGGCAGCAGGCCAGCCAATTGGGGACTGGCTGGAATAGACATGGCAACAGGTCAGCCAATGGGAACTGTTTGGATTAGACATGGCAACAGGTCAGCCAATGGAGACTGTTT
>NW_020717889.1:0-12252 GCF_900518725.1 Notechis scutatus | reverse complement strand
TGGCAACAGGTCAGCCAATGGAGACTGTTTGATTAGACATGGCAACATGTCGGCCAATGGAGACTGTTTGATCAGACATGGCAACATGTCGGCCAATGGAGACTGTTTGATCAGACATGGCAACAGGTCGGCCAATGGAGACTGTTTGATTAGACATGGCAACATGTCGGCCAATGGAGACTGTTTGATTAGACATGGCAACAGGTCGGCCAATGGAGACTGTTTGATTAGACATGGCAACAGGTCGGCCAATGGAGACTGTTTGGATTAGACATGGCAACAGGTTGGCCAATGGAGACTGTTTGATTAGACATGGCAACATGTCAGCCAATGGAGACTGTTTGATCAGACATGGCAACAGGTCGGCCAATGGAGACTGTTTGATCAGACATGGCAACAGGTCGGCCAATGGAGACTGTTTGATTAGACATGGCAACAGGTCGGCCAATGGAGACTGTTTGATTAGACATGGCAACAGGTCGGCCAATGGAGACTGTTTGATTAGACATGGCAACAGGTCAGCCAATGGGGACTGTTTGGAAACTGAACCATAGTATTTGCTTTGTATGGGGCCATAAGAGACAGTTTGGAGCCTGGCCGTGGCTTTGACTTGCTCAACTGAATATAACAATGATGGTGAACCTTTTTGGCACCGAGTGCCCAAACTGGTTGTTTGGCCATTTTCAGGCCATTTTTCA
The DNA here is from genome assembly GCF_900518725.1 of Notechis scutatus. The sequence goes on along the minus strand of NW_020717889.1, from coordinate 11,554 downwards.
GGCCATCTTTGGTCTGAAAATGGCCTGAAAAACAGCCTATTTGGGGGACATTTTGAGGGCCATTTTCTGGCACTCCGGCGCCCGCAAACACCAGCTGGCTGGCATGCCAAAAAAACAGAAGAATAGCTGGCGATGGTGTGCATGCCCACTGAAAGGGCTCTGCATGCCACTTCTGGCACGCGTGCCATGGTTTCACCATCATGGGCATATAAGAGTTGGTTTGTCCTCTGTAAATCTAGGCCTCGGGGCCTCTGAATCTCTCTATTCTGTAATGACTGGCTTCTGTGAATATTGCTTCCTATTCCTGATTTTTTTTTTTTGTATGCTGACTTCTGCTGTATGGTATTGTATGTAAAGGAAGTTTTTTTTTTTTTTGTGTTATGTGGATGCATCCTGCAGAATCATTTACTGGTGCGCTGGTCGGATGTGGTAAAAGTGGTTGAGATTGAAAAACGCTGCTCTGGAGTTTGGGTTTATTTCTCAAACGTAGACTTTGGCCCTGGAATTTAGCAAGTAGATTTTTAAGCAAGAGAACCGTCTCTCTCTCGCCCCGCAAGGCGAATTCTTTAAATATAAATCCTATCTGGACATTTTGCAGATTGACCTGATGGGGTTTTTTTTGCAAACAAGAGACGGGCTGGAGCCATTTCACGTCTCCTTGTTCCAAACACAGGAAGTTCCCAGACTTGCCCAGTTGTGTTTTCACAAGGTGTGTCAAAGCGACAGCATGGCAAACAGGGGTGGGATTCTATCCGGTTCCGCTGTTACATCTGGTTCGCTGAACTGGTATTTCAACCAACTGGCTGGCCCCGCCCACCCCAGCAATTTCCACGTGGCCCATTTTGGATGGAGGTAAGTGCAGCGTATTGTCCTCCCAGAGGCCTGGGGGAGGCCTCCGGACCCTTGGAAGGGCGAAAAAGGCCTCCCCCCGGGCTCTGGAGGCCCACCGGAAGCCAGAAACAGGAAGTTCCGGCAGGCCACACGCCCACCTAGCAACCGGGCAGCGAACCGGTTGCTGGGATTTTTGAATCTCACCCCTGATGGCAAAGATTGTGTGCTCTTATAAGTGTAAACTTTTGCTACTCAAATGAAAATGGCCGCAAAATGCAATATTAGCTGGTCCCTGACTTACAACTGAGGAAAGGAAAAAAAGAAGCCTTGCCCTTTAAGGAATAGGCAAAGTTCTTTCCTTTTGTGGATTCAAATATCCCGGCTGGGAGAAATGCAAAATGATTTGGTCAGCTGCGTTGAAAGTCAGAATCAGTTTATTAATAGGAAGGCAGGTAAAAAGAAATCTCACAGCATTCCTAGGATTAATCTAATAAGTGGGTAAGAAAACCCCTTTCTTATACTTTTTCAGGTCCTTTGATTTGGAAGTGAAGTCTTTGATTTGTGTGTGTTGAATTCCTGTCTCTTTGAGGTTGGGATCTTGGTTTTATGGTCCTGATCATTTGTGGATGCTTGTTTGCTATCATGGTTGCTTCCTGCCATGCCTTTTGGTTTGCTTTTCACAAGTTTTTTTTTATAGCTTGCCATCTATTTGATTTCTATGGGAAAGGATCTTAGCTAGTTTGTAGGGTTTTTTCTCTGTGTCTCATGCCTGTAATTTTCTCCTTCCTTTGTCATGAAAAGTAAGCTGGCTCCAGCTATTTTAATAGCCCTACTTGACAAAGGGTGGGGGTTGTTTTCCCAGAAGAGGGGGGAATCCTAACTTCCAACACAACCATCCGTTGACTGACCATTCGAAGTTACAACGGCACTGGAAGAAGTGACGCACGCTCCTTTTTCACACTTAACGACCGTTACAGCCTCCCCACGATCATGTGATCAAGGTTTGGACTTTTGGTAACTGGCTCATGTTTATGACGGTGGCAGAGTCCCAGGGTCATGCAATCCCTTTTTGTGACCTTCTGACAAGCAAAGTCAAAGGGGAAGCCGGTTGTTGCATTCATTAGGCCCTCTTTTTTAAATTTCTGTGTGAACTTCTTATTTGTGATTGAAATGAGTCATTAACTGCGCCAGGTACAAACAACAGGATATTCCCTCTACGCTGTCCAACTATTTACAAAGTCTGCAATACTATTACTATTAATCTTCTCATTGCTCCTTATCACCCATCCACTCCCACTTGCGACTGAATGACGGTGACTTTGTTGCTTACGACTTTTATGGACTGTTTCCTAGTATGATTCAATTGTTTATTATTTTACCCTCTGACTATCATTAAGTGTTGCACCTTATGATTCTTGACTCTTGACAAATGTATCTTTTCTTTTTAGGCACACTGAGAGCATTTGCAGCAAGACAAACTCCTTGTGTGTCTCATTGCACTTGGCCAATAAAGAATTCATTCATTCATTCATTCATTCATTCATTCATTCATTCATTCATTCATTCATTCCTTTGCAGATATGTGGGGCCTAAAATGTTACCTAGTTGGGTCATGAAACGCCTGCAAGAAAACAACCAGAGAGCACCAAGGACCCCTCAGTCCTCCCTGTCCCTGTCCCTCTCCACCTCCTCTTCCCCTCTCTTCCTGTTCCCCCCTTCTCCTATTCTGCAAATCAGACTCCCTTCTAGTACTGAAGATGTTACCTAGTTGGGTCATGAAATGTCTGCAAGAAGGTAATTAGGGAGCACCAAAGACCCCTCAGTTCTCCTCCCTCCCCCTCTTCCCTTCCTGCTCCACCCCTTCTCCTTCTCTTCCATTCTGTAAATCACATTCCCCTCAAGTACTGATGATGTTACCTAGTCTGGTCATGAAACATCTGCAAGAAAATAAACCAAGCTCCAAGAGCATCAAGGAGCCCACAGTTCATGGAACTACACACAAGCCTGGCAGTGGGACTAAGAGGGAGTTTAAAATCAAGGTGTCAAACGTCTGAAATCGCACAAAAGCTTCCCTGTTGAAAAACTGGTTTTCGATACGTGCAGTGTGGTTTATCTTCTTTCTGGTTGGGGCTGAGTCAAGAGGAAGAACATACCAACGTTATCCAGCTGCTGAGCTGATAAACTCGTCAGAGGTGCATTTCACACTTACGCCCAAACAAACCTGGACCTTGCAAGAGGCAAAGGACTTCGAAAATCACACTCCACAGGAGCAATCAGCAGAGGCACATATAAAAACCAGGAAAAAAACAAATTACCCACAACAATAAGGAAGCTTCAATCCAAAAAGAGATCACTTTGGCGGAAAAACAAATCTGGTCACGTTGCCAACTTCAAAAGCCGATACAAAAATTTATGCCACCAGATAAAGACTGAATGCACCAATTATCACATTAAACAAGAGGAAAACCTTCTATGCACCAATTCCACCAGCGCTTTTTACAATTTTGTAAACAACAAACTAAAAGACTCAAGGTCCATCCCACCCTTGATCGGACCTAATGGTAAAGACTGCAATGACGACACCATTAAAGCCAACCTCTTTAACACATTCTTTGGCTCAGTATTTGTAAACAGCAATGGATCATGCCCAGTATTTCCTAGTCGAACCACAGACAACTACAATGATCTAATACATATCGATTTTACAGTAGACAATGTTGAAAAAGCACTACGCAATCTAAAACCATCTCCATCTATTGAACCGGTTGGAATATGTGCCTACTTCTTAAAAAAGCTATCCACTGCCATCGCAAAACCTCTAAGCATAATCTTTGAAAAATCTTTCAGGATCAGCTCCTCCAACTATGGTCACAAGCCACAGTCATCCCCATCTTCAAAAAGGGAGACCCAAGCCTAGTTGAAAATTACAGACCAATCTCTTTATGCTGCATCACCTGTAAAGTCAAGGAAACAATTATTAACCAATCCATCATCCTCCACTTAGAGACAAACAACCTACTCTCTAATAAATAGTTTGGTTTCAGAAAAAAAACTATCCTGTAATCTGCAATTCTTACACTGCAAAAACACATGGACTACACAACTCGATCAGGGCAAATCAATAGATGCAATCTACATAGACTTCTGTAAAGCCTTTGATTCAGTGGTACACGACAAACTACTCCTAAAACTAAAATCTTATGGTATCTCTGGGCACCTGCATAACTGGATAGAAGCATTCCTGTCAAACAGATAACAAATAGTCAAAATTGGGAGTGTCCTATCAAATTCTGTACCTGTCAACAGTGGTGTCCCCCAAGGCAGTGTTCTAGGACCAACTCTCTTCATACTCTACATAAATGACCTCTGTGATCATATTAAGAGCAACTGCGTCCTCTTCGCTGATGATGTAAAGCTGTTCAATACCACAGACAATACTGTTACCCTTCAAAAAGACCTCAACTATGTATCAGAATGGTCAAACAAATGGCAACTTCAAATCTCAACAAATAAATGCTCTGTCCTACATATTGGCAAAAATAATCAGAAATTAAAATACAGGCTGAATAGTCAAGACCTTGTTGATGATCCAAATTCTGTCAAGGATCTTGGAGTACTCATCTCTAATGATCTAAGTGCTAGAGCCCACTGTAACTACATAGCCAAAAAGGCATTAAGAGTTGTTAACCTAATCTTACGTAGCTTTTTCTCTGGTAATATCACACTACTAACCAGAGCATACAAAACATTTGCTAGACCAATACTCGAATACAGCTCATCAGTCTGGAACTCACATTAAGTATCTGATATTAACACAGTTGAGAAAATCCAGAAATATTTCACAAGAAGAGTTCTCCACTCCTCTACTCGTAGCAGAATACCTTATGCCACCAGACTTGAAATTCTAGGCCTAGAAAATCTAGAACTACACCACCTCTGGTCCAATCTAAGTATAGTATATAAAATCATACATTGCAATGTCCTACCTGTCAATGAATACTTCAGCTTCAACCATAACAATACAAGAGCAAACAATAGATACAAACTCAAGGTTAATTGCACCAAACTTGATTGCAGGAAATACGACTTCAGCAACAGAGTGGTCAATGTCTGGAATACTCTGACTCTGTGGTTTCTTCCCCAAACCCCCAAAACTTTAGAGTTTCTACTATTGACCTCACCCCTTTCCTAAGAGGTCTGTAGGGGGCGTGCATAAGCGCACCAACGTGCCTACCGTCCCTGTCCTATTGTTTATTTTTCTTATATATATCCATGTATTCATTACTATGTTTTTACTTATACCTATTATCTTGTAAGCAATTGAGAAACCAAAATAAATAAATAAATAAAATTGGGGTTGGGGGAGGGAGGGAGGGAGGGAGGAACTTAAATACATTTTTTTTCCAAAGGACAAATACGAGCAATCAATTGTCTGACTGAAGTGGACCATAGATAACCCTCGACTTACGACCACAACAGAGCCCAAAATTTATGTTGCTAAGCGAGACAGCTGTTAAGTTTTGTCCCATTTTGTGACTTTTCTTGCCACCTGTCCTGCCCTGGTGGAGACTGACTCCGAAGGAGAGGAGGAACAGCCAACAGGGAGTGGAAGTGGGGCTCCAGGGGTTGTGGAGGAGGCTGGGGAAGGGCAGAGCCCAGCTGAGCAGTCAGAGGAGGACCCAGGCAGTCGCTGCAAGTGTGAAAAACGGTCATAAGTCACTTTTTTCATTGCATCTTTGAACGGTCACTAAATGAACTGTTAAGTGCATAACTACTTGTAGGCCTAAGAAAGCCAACGCCTTTCCCAAATATTACAAAGCCTAACTATTCCTTTGCAAACCAAGTTATCTTTACCACCTGGTCCCATCAATGAACATTTATCAACGTTTAACGCAATCCTTTCCTGCGGACCCAAAATTTGATGTTTTAAATGTCTCGACACAATCCTAAAAACCTTTTTGCAAAGGTTCCAGAAAAGGACTTGAAAGATATCTTAACTTCGCCGCTGCACTGGAAAAGCGGCACTGAGTAACTTCTGTTAATAGCAACCCGCAGTCAGCTGTATCTGAGGCTAAAACTTCCTGAATCTTTGCACTGAAAATGGGGAGCGGAGAGAGTGTTTAATTAGGTCACTACCTGACTATGAAAGCAAAACTTTGCCCCAGCCTGGCCCTGTTCTGAATCTTTTCCTTCCTACTAACATGGAATTGGCTGCAAAACATTTGCTGGTTTTAGCTTTCAATGGGTGCTCTGAGAACTTGCTGCAAAGAAGACTGCACAACGTATCCCATTTTTTCTTCATGCCAGCCCTGATGGGTTATCAGAGTTATATAGGGATCTTTTTCAACTCTTGTCTGCACTTAATGACTGCCACATAATAGGTTGTAGAATTGGGCACTTTGTGTGCAGCGGCAGCCAAAAAAGCCAATGCAATCCTAAATTGCGTTAACAGAGGGATACAATCGAGATCAAGTGAGGTACTAATACCACTCTATAAAGCCTTAATAAGACCACATCTAGTTTTGGTCACCATACTATAAAAAAAGATGTTGAGACTCTAGAAAAAGTGCAGAGAAGAGCAACCAGGATGATGAGGGGACTGGAGGCTAAAACATATGATGAGGTTGCAGGAACTGGGCCTGGCTGGTCTAGTGAAGAAAAGGAACAGGGGAGACAGGAGAGCATCTTCCAATATTTGAGGGGCTGCCACAGAGAAGAAGGGCTCAAGCTATTTTCCAAAGCACCCGAAGGCCAGACAAGGAATAATGGATGGAAACTGATCAAGGAGAGATTCAACCTGGAAATAAGGAGGAATTTTCTGACAGGGAGAACAATCAACCCCTGGAACAAAAGTTGCCTTCAGAAGTTGTGGAAGCTTCATCCCTGGAGGCTTTCAAAAAAAGACTGGACTGCCGTTTGTCAGAAATGGTGCAGGGTCTCCTGCTTGGGCAGGGGGTTGGACTAGATGACCTGCAAGGTCTCTCCAAACTCTGTTACATCTGCTTAGTGGTGACCCATTTAATGATCACCATGACTTACAACCGTAATTGCGGGTTAAATTACAGTTGTAAATCGAGGCCAGCTTGCACGGCCAATCTTGGTTTAATCCCGGTCATTGAAAAGCTAACCCAGAGGCAAAGTTCTTTAACACTGCATCTTGAAAGCAACCATTTTGCCTGGTGGAAAGAGACTGCTTGTTTGCTCATCAAAACTGCCTTCTGACATATCAGGCAAAGTTTGGGGGTTGTGCATTCACACATAATGAAGGGCTGTTGTTGTGCATCACCCAAGTTTAAGGCACTTAACGGGAAGATTTCGGGGGGGGGGGGGGAAGAATGTGAAAAAATGGAAACTCTTACAGCTGGCATCTGTGGAATTTGGCAAAGTTTTGCTTATTATCCTGGCCAAAGGGTGTGGGAACAGGCACAAAGATGGAGATTTTTTTGTCCTGCCACGCCCAGAAATACTGTTTTTTAACACACGATTTTGACAGAGGGGAAGAATTCCAGCATAAGATGCTTTCAAGTGATCAGTGGAAAAGAAAATAAGTTTCCCAAGGCTTGAAATCAACAGATCCATAAAAATCTAAAATAAAATAAAAATCTAAAACATGCCAGGGAACTAGATCCTCTATCCGTTTTTCTAAACCGTGGCAACTTTTAAGATGGGTGGACTTCCAGAATTCCCAGCCAGCATGCTGAGTTGAAGCCCATCGCCCTTAATTCTGGGAGTGGAAGTCCACCCCTCTTAAAGGATGCTGGCTGGGGGATTCTGGGAGTGGAAGTCCTCCCCTCTTAAAGCCTGCTGGCTGGGAATTCTGGGAGTGGAAGTCCACCCCTCTTAAAGCAGGCTGGCTGGGGGATTCTGGGAGTCAAAGTCCACCCCTCTTAAAGGATGCTGGCTGGGGATTCTGGGAATGGAAGTCCACCCACTTTAAAGCATGCTGGCTGGGGAATTTTGAATCCACCCATCTTAAAGTTGCCACGGTTGAGGAAAAACTGCTCTACTCTGTTTGGCCTGCAAGCATAATTCACAAAATGACAGTTCTCGACTTATGGCCATTGTTTTGAATATAAATTATGATGGTCGTAGTGTGCTTTTTCACATGATCAGCCCTGATTTTGCGACTTTTGCAGCAGTCATGAAATGAAAGTTGTTGTTCAACAAATTCACTGTTTGACATGGGGAAGTTTTTGCCAGAAAGCAGAACTAAGCACCAGTTTCCAGGGCAAATATCATAAATTGCAGTGAGCCAGTTGCCAAGTACACAAAATGTGGCCGTGCAATCCAGGGGGATGATGGATCTTTGAATCCGCGTTTCATATAGTTTTAGGGGGTCCGTTGTAACTTCGAACGGTTGGCTAAGTGACCAATAAGTCAAGGAATATCTATATTCCCTCTTGAATCTCCGCTGGTGTTGCAATAAAAATAATCAATCAATCAATCAATCAATGGAATGACTTGCCTCCAAACGCTGTGGGTGCTCCAGCACTGGTGTTCTGACCCAGGTTTCGTAAACCGTAATCATGCACAAACTGATTTTAAAAACAAGACTTATTTTATTGCAACGCTGGAAATTGTTTTCATTCCCAGCCGGAATTAATCTCAAACAATCCCCCACGATAAGCACACACCTTTCAGTTCTGTGAAGTGCTGCCAAAAATAGAAGTATCAGATAAACTAGAAAGGAAACCAACCGAAGTACAAAAACAAAAAACAAAACCAACTGAAGTACAAAGAGCTTCAAGAATGAGTCTGAACAGATGGAACTACTTTGCTTCCTGCAAAGGTTTCGTCATCTTGACCTGACTTTTATACCTTATGGGAGGGGCAATCACCTCCCAGCCTTACTCCCGAGTCACCCCTTCTGTCTCAGCTGCTCTCACCTTCTAGCAGCTCTGCGCAGACGCACACTGGGAACAGGCTCCCCTTGTTCCTCTGCCTCACTGATGCCAGACTCTGGAGGCTCCAGAGGCTCTGGAGGCAGCATCCCACTCCCAGATGGTCCTGGCCCCATCCCTACTTTGGACACAGGACCCTCGTCTAAGTCCTCCCCAGACTCCCAGACTGGTCCCCGTTCTTCCCCACTCTCCGATTCTCCTGCTTGTCTGCACAGGCTGCCGGGCGAACCACAACAACTGGAGATTTTGGAAGAAGAGATTGGACAGTCATTTGTCTGAAATGGTACAGGGTTGAGCAGGGGGTTGGACTAGAAGACCTCCAAGGTCCCTTCCAACTCTGTTTAGGTAGTCCTCACCATTACAACCACAAGGGAGCCAAACTTTATGTTGCTAACTTGAGACTTCTGTTAAAGGGAGTTTTGAACTCTCTTGCCACCGTTGTTAAGCAAATCGCTGCAGCCGTTAAGTTAGGAACATGGTTAAGTGAATCTGGCTTGCCCATTGACCTGGCTTGTCAGAAAGTCGCAAAAAGGGGATCACATGACCTTGGGACACTACGACCGTCATAAACATGAGTCAGTTTCCAAGAGTCTGAATTTTGAATCCCATGGCTTTGGGGATGCTACATTGGTCGTAAGTGTGAAAATGGTCATAAGTCACTTTTTTCAGCGCCTTTGTAACTTTGAATGGTCATTAAACAAACTGTTGTAAATTGAGGATTACCTGTGTCCTGTTCTTCTGCTATTCCCTGAAATATTTATTAGCTGGCAGAGGTTTTTTTTTTGTCCCGTGAGGCTCATATTTCTTTCCATAGCCATCTGACTTTGCTTTTAAGACAGGGTTGAACCTAGCAGCTTTAAAAATATATTACGGGCTCCTCTGCTGGATTCATCAGCTTTTTAGAAAGCTCCAAAGACTCAATTTCCCTAAATCCCTTAAGTGATTTGAAACTGGAATCTAAGCAAGTGAGTTGGCTCTTTTAACGTCTGTACTATTTGTGTTTTAACCATGGACTTTATAAGTGTTTCATTCCTTGCATATCAGCACAACTTGGAAGGGAGTTCATTGTTTTCCTATCTACTTTTCTTCAAGGAATTCAGAGCTTCACACAAGGACAGGTTTACACTCAAGAGGAAGCTAGAGGGAAACAAGCTTTCCTCATTCGTATGTTTACTGAGCTGGAAGGGGCCTTGGAGGTCTTCTAGTCCAACCCTTGCTCAGGCAGTAAGCTCTATATCCTTTCAGACAAATGACTGTCCAGCCTCTTCTTAAAAACCCCCAATGATGGAGTGCTCACAATTTCTGGTGGCAAGCTGTTCCACTGGTTAAATTGTCCTCCCCATCAGGAAATTCCTCCTTAGTTCCAGGTTGCTTCTCCCCTTGATTCGTTTCCATCTGTTGCTTCTTGTCCTGCCTTCAGGGGCTTTGGAGGATAGGTGGAAGCCCTCTTCTTTGGGGCACCCCCTCAAATCCTGCTATTATGTCACCCCCTATGTTCTGACCCAGGCTTCGTAAACCATCATTATTCACAAATTTGTTTTAAAAGCAAAACCTATTTTATTGCAACGCTGGGAATTGTTTTCATTCCTAGACGGAATTAAGCTTAAACAGTTCCCCAAGATAAGCACACACCTTTCAGTTCGGTGAAGTGCTGCCAAAACAGAAGTATCAAATTAACTAGAACAGAAACCAACTGAAGTACAGGAAAAACCAAGGGAAGTACAAAGAGCTTCCAGGATGACTCGGAACTGATCAAACAACTTTGCTTCCTGCAAAGCTTCTGTCATCTTGGCCTGACTTTTATACCTTATGGGAGGGGCAATCACCTCCCAGCCTTACTCCCAAGTCTCCCCTTTTTTCTCAGCAGCTCTTGCCTTCTAGCAGCCCTGCGCGCGCGCGCACACACACACACACTGGGAACAGGCTCCCCTGGGTCCTCTGCCTCGCTGCTGCCAAGCTCCGAAGGCAGCACCCCACTCCCAGATGGTCCTGGCCCCATCTCTGCATCGGACGCAGGACCCTCGTCCAAGCCCCCCCCCCCCGACTCCCTGAGTGGTCCCCGTTCTTCCCCACTGTCCGATTCCACTGCCGTCTGCACCAGCAGCCAGCAAACCACAACATCCTAGTCCTTCCTAGATATAGCCAATTCCTGCAACAGTGCTTCATATATTTTAGCCTCGAGAATTCTGCAGTTCTCTTAAGATTATAGAATCAAAAAAACAACAACAATGGCCTAAATGACAGCAACCTACAATAAGTAGCATTCTAAACCCAAGACTCAAAATCCGCAAAAGTTACTGACCCACAAAAGAGCCTCCAATTCTGTGCCATTTGTGGGTCACTTGCAAAGCACTTTCTTGCTTCAGGATGCCTTGAGATAACACCTCTGGCAGGTGAGCAGAGAGCTGTTTAAAAACCGGCATCGCACCCCCTTCCGAGAAAAAAAAAAAAAACCAAGGGAAGAAAAAGGAACTTTTAAAAACTCACGCGCCCCTTGAGTCTAACCGCTGAGTGAGAACCACCAACGCAGCAGCTCAGATTTTAAAGAAAACCATAGTTTAAGCAGAAGCTGTACAGGGTAGAATGAAAGAGCTTCAAAAGGCAAAGGGTTGGTGGAGTAATAACAGATCCCACCTGCCCCCACACACTTTTAACTTTTTATATTTTAGCTGTTATGTAATTTTGTAAACTGTCCAGAGTTACTCTATGGTAAGATGGGTGGCCAATATAATGAATGAATGAATGAATGAGTGAGGAAGGGAAGGGGGAGGGAGGAAAGGGGGAGGAAGGGAAGGAGGAGGAAGGAAAGGAAAAGGAAGGAA
>NW_020717888.1:0-30727 GCF_900518725.1 Notechis scutatus | reverse complement strand
CTCCCTTCCTCTTTCTTCCTTTCTTGCTCCTTCTTCCTATTTTTCTTTCTTTCTTTTTTCCTCTTTCTTTCTCTCCCTTCCTCTTTCTTCCTTTCTTGCTCTTTCTTTTTCTTCCTTCCTGCCTGCCTGCCTGAGCAGGGCAGGATCTCTCACACACACACACCAAACTCTCATGACACACACACCCCTGATCTGGGAAGAACTTATTGGGCGAATTCCAGAGCAGTGAGCGGCGGGACAACGCAGAAAGTAGCAGCCCCAAAACATCCATCCACCCTCCCTTTTGGAGCATATGGACAATGATGGTGGCAGCAGGGGCAGGTCGGGGGGGGGGGGCAGTGCGGCTATGGGAAGCCTCCCTTTTGGAGCACATGGGTGGTGGTGGTGGCAATGATGGTGGGGCACTGGCAGCGACGCGGCTATGGGAAGCAGCCCCGGGAGTCCCCACCTTTTCGGAGCACCTCTTACCACAGCATCGGACAGATGTTCCTCCCACATGGAGTCAGCTCCTGCACAGCCCCGCCTCCCAAAAGAGCAGCAAGAAGCCTGCTTGGGTGGGGAGGAAGGAAAGCCCCAGCCTACCCGTTCTGGCTGACAGCTCTGCTCTCCTTGCTATTCCAGTTTCCGCCACCTCCCTCTGCTTGGAAAGCCGGAGTTCTTTCCCGGCCTCAAAGGGAAGGGGTGTCGGTGATCCCAGGGATTGGGTTTGAGGGGGAGCAGGTGGGAGAGTTTCACCCCAACTCTGGCTAGGATGAAGCGCTCCTCTCCAACCACCACCGAGAACAAGCCAGCGGAAACCCACCACCACCACTTCTGCCAGAGCACAACTGCTTCCCAGCCAGTACGCCTTTTATCCCAGTGCCGGACAGACATTCCTCCCACATGGAGTCAGCTTCTGTACAGCCTCGCTGCCCCAGAAGAGCAGCAGTGGCAGCCACAACAGGGCGAGAGACAGGAGGGAGAACTGCCGACTCCCCCTCGGCCCCGGCAGTGGCGGTTCTTGCTCCTGCCTTTTGCCCTGTGCCTGCCACTGCTGCTGCTCTTCTGGGGCAGCAGGGCTGCATGTTTGAACCACCGCTACACTCTCAACCCTGGCAGTGGTGGTTCTCGCTCATGCCTTTCGCCCCATGCCTGCTGCTGCTGCTGCTCTTCTGGGGCAGTGGGGCTATGCAGGAGCTGACTCCATGCAGGAGGAACATCTTTCTGACACTGCGGTAAGAGGTGCTCTGAAAGGGAAGGTAGGGAGTCCCAGGGCTGTCTCCTGTAGCAGCGCTGCCGCCCCCTACCGCTCACTTTCTGCCATGGTGAGGGGGGTGAGATGCAGGCTGGCGGGGAGCCCACTGGGTCTCAGCCCTGGGTCTCTGAAGGAGGGGGAAATGGGCAACGTATCGCACTTAAGAGAGAGCGGGTGGTGAGTGGGCAGCAGTTCCGGGTCAAGGCTGGAGCTGTGGAATCACACATTCCCCGTACCAGCCAAGGTACCTGGCAGTTCCAGGGACTTGGAATAGCGCGCATCCCTGAGGTTCACCCAAGGCGAAGGGTCAGCGGGTGGCATACGTTTGGTGAGCTGACCAGGTATCAACAAGGCAACTGGCGAGGCAATTACCTGGGCCATGTGGCGAAAGCAACATATATAGGGCGGGGGTGGGTGGAGCGAGCATCGAGCAGCCGGAAAAGATGAGTGAGCAGCCGGAAGGGGTGAGCAACCATTGGGCGACCATACCAGTTCGGAGGCATGGCCAGCCAGAAGTCGCGACCGGTTCCGCGACACACGCCAAATTCTTGCTACCGGGTCTCTTGAACGCGAATCGGCTGAATACCACCTCTGGATCAGAAGAAGAAATAGGTAGTAAGGAAGAGTTGGAAACCAGAAGCCAAGACCAGTAACAGGAGATACAACAAATGGAACAAGAAGAAAAAGACAAGGAAGAGAGAACAACCAAGAAGAGAAGGACTAAGAATAAGAACACAAAGAGAAGTAAGAATCAACAGAAGACCAAGACAGACCTATAACGAGTAAAATGGAAGAAGTAGTTAAACTAATTTCAATAAACATTAACAGATTAAATTCCCTGGCTAAGAGGGGTTAAATTAGTGAAACAAAAAAATTGATATTATATGCAGTTGACATTGTCATTTTATAATTTTGAGACCACAATTTTTGCCATTTTTCTAAATCAATCCCATGTCCAAAATTTTTCCCCCAAGCAATCATCATTTCTTTAACTTGTTCCTCCTCCAATTTATATTCTAATAGATATCCATAATGTTTTAATTACCTTTTCATCAGTACCCATCAAAATTTTATCCAAGTCAGTCAACTTATCATAAATACCTTCTGCTTTAGAGTCTTTATCAAACCTAGATTGTACAGTATTGCAAATATGAAAACCAATTGATTTTTACATCTTGTTCTCCCAACACTTGCATAGATTTAAGTTTACCCTTTTCATTCAATATCTCACCATATCTAACTGTTCGTTCCTTTTTATATATTATTGGATAAGAAAAAGCTTCAATGGTAGATATCCATAATGGGAATTTTTAAGTAGTATTGTCTTTTTATCTTCTCCCAGTTCAAAAACAATGCCTCTCGAATATAATGTCTTCTAAAATACCCCTGTGTTTTAGTTCCTTTATACCAGAAAAAGGCATGCCATCCCAACAGCAAGTCATGGCTTCTAAAGTCAGTAATCTACTGTTCCTTAGTGTTATCCATTCCTTTACCCACATCAAACTTGACGCCTGGTAATACAGCTCCCAATTGGGCAAGGCAAACCCTCCTCTTATTCTTGCATCTTGTAACAGTTTTAATTTTATTCTTGCTTTTTTACCCTGCCCAATATATTTCAACACAATTCTATTTAAATCTTCAAAAAACTCTTTCCCTAGTCGAATAGGAATTGCCTGGAATAAATATAAAACTCTAGGCAATATATTCATCTTAATTGTAGATATTCTCCCAATCAATGATAGTTGCAGTTTTTCCCATTTTATCACATCTGTCGCAATCTGCTGTTTGAGTTTAACATAGTTATCTTCCTTCAGTGTACTACATCTTGGTGTAATATGTATCCCTAAATATTTAACCTTGTTCATGACCTGTATTTTTAAAATTTCTTCCAACTTTCTTTCGTCTTGCTAACATATTCTTTGTTAATATCTTTGTTTTGTCTTTATTTATTCTCAAACCTGCTACTTTTCCATATCTTTTCTATTAATTTAGGTGCTGTTTCCAATGGGTCTTCTAATATAAATACCAGGTCGTCTGCAAAAGCATGCAATTTATATTCCTCCTTTTTAATTTTCATTCCTTTTATTTCTCTTTCTTCTCTAATATTCCTGTTCAACACTTCCAATGTTAACAGAAACAGCAGAGGCGACAATGGACAGCCTTGCCTTGTCCCTTTTCTTATATCTATGGATTCTGTTAATTCTCCATTCACCATATATTGTTTCAATAGCTTGGATAATTTTTTTACCAAAGCCCATTTGTATCAATTGCAGTAAAATAAATCGCCAACTCACATTGTCAAAGGCTTTTTTTGTGTGTATCTAGAAACATCAAGGCCATTTGCTTCTCAGGGTGTGCTTAATAATATTCCAGAGTATCCAAAATAATTCTCACATTGTCTTTGATTTGTCTCTTTGGCAGAAATTTTGATCAGTATGAATAAAATTATTTAAGTATCTTTTTAGTCTTTCTGCCAAAATTGAAGCAAATATTTTATAGTCTGAGTTCAATAGAGATATAGGTCTATAATTTTTAACTTGCTGCAGATCTGTACCTTCCTTCGGTATAAGTCTAATGTATGCTTCTGACCATGTTTTTGGTATTCTTTTCTTCAACATAACTTCATAACTTCTAAAAGATGAAGATTCAATATTTTCTGAAAAGTCTTGTAAAATTCCGCTGGCAAACCATCTGGACCTGGTGCTTTTCCAACATTCTGTTTTTTTTAAGGCTTCTGTTAATCCCATCATTGTTATATTTCCTTCTGACATTGTTTCAATATTTTTAGGTATCTGAGGTAGGTTCGCTTTCTATAGATATTACTTAATTTTTTCTTCTTGAATATTCTTCTGAAAGTACAATTTTCCATAGTAGTCTTGTATAATTTTTTTCTTCTCCTCATTTCCATAGCAAACCTGTCCTTCTTTATTTATTAATTGACTAATTCTTCTTGCTGCTCTTTCCTTTCTCAGTTTATAAGCTAGCCATCTGCCTGGTTTGTTTGCATCTTCAAAGTAATTCTGTTTGGCATTTTTAATTTTTTTGTGCTAATTCCTCTTTTTCCATTAGTCCCATTTTATGTTTAATTATATCCATTTTATTTTCAATATCTTTTTTTGTGGGGACTTCTGTAAGTCTTTTTCCAATCTTTTATAGTCATCCTCTAATGTCTGAAATATCTTTTTCTGTTTTATGTTTCTTCTCCTAGTATAATCTATTATCAAGCCTCTTGTGTAGGCCTTCATTGTGTCCCAGAGATTCTGTAAAGATGTATCCTCTTTTCTATTTTCTTTCAAGAAGAAAACAAGTTCTTTCTCTATTTTCTGTTTAAAGTCTTTTTCTTTTAATATCATATTATTTAAAGTCCATCTAGATCTCCTCTTGTATCCTTTCCAAATAACTGTCACTGGATTATGATCTGCCCAAGTGCTTGTTTCTATTTCAATCTGTCGTACATTAGTCAATAATTCTGCTGACATCCATATCATATCTATTCTAGACCAGGATGTATGCCTGTTTGAATAAAAAGTATATTGCTTACTTTCCGCATTTCTCTCTCTCCATGCATCTTTTAAGTTAAATTCTTCTATTATTCAAAGGAAGGATTTTGGTAGTATCTTTCTAACTTTCTTTGTTGTTTTCTGTATTTTATAATCCAACTGGTCATTAATTATTCCATTAAAATATCCCATCATACAAATATTAACATAGTCCAATTAAATTATTTTCATGTGTAATTTTCTGTAGAATTCTTCTTGTTTATCATTCGGAGCATAAATTGCAATTAGAAGTGTTTTAACGTTGCTATCTGTTATTTCCACCATCAGAATCCTTCCATCATCATCTGTATAGATTAGTTCTGCCAAAATTGTTTCTTTAATATATAATACCACACCTCTTTTTTTGGACTGTGCCAGCGACGTAAATAATTTCCCTAGTTTTCCTTGTTTTAGTATAAATTCATGTTGTTTTTTAATATGTACCTCTTGTAAGCAGATTATGTCAAATTTTAATTTTTCTAATTTGTGAAATACTTTCCTTCTTTTAGTAGCCAAATTAAGTCCATTTATGTTAATCAAAATCAATTTTCTTTCATCCATGTTAAGCTTTATAAGAGGGTTTTATTGCTCTAGTAGATCTCAATTCTCGTTGTTCTCTGGGTTCACTGCCTACTGCACCTTCTTCTTTTTCTTTTTCAATTACTGCTATACACCCCTCTTGAAATTCAATCAGTGACTCTTCCTTTCTTCTTCCTCCTTTCCTCTAAAGTATTCTAAGTAGAATAGCTCAGCTTTTTCAACTATGTCAATTCTATGTCTTTGTTCCTGCCAAGTGAACAAGAGGCCTTCTGGCATCAACCATCTGTAGTTTACTCCTCTTTTAAGTAACTCTTTAGTCAAGAATAAATATTCTCTTCTCATCTCTCTTACTCTTCTTGGTATCTGTTTCAGCACCACTATTTCTTTGTCTTTATATTTTAGTGTTTTCTCTCTCACCACCTGGAGTATCTGTGTCCTAATAATCTTCTTAATAAATTTAATGTGAACTTCTCTTGCTAGTCTATTCCTTGTTGCATATCTTGTATAGACACGAAACACTTCATCCATCCCATCTATCATCTTTTCTTTGGTTATTTCCAGTGCTTCTGCCAATATTTCTGCTATTATTTCAGCAAGGTTTTCACCTTTTCCTTCTTCTATATTTTGAAATCTTAGATAAAATTCTGATTTATCTATTTCCCATCCTAATGGTTCACATCTGCCCTTCTCGACATCGCTCAATCGAATATCAATGTCTCCAATTTTCTTATCTCTTTGTATATCTTCAATTTTTTTAAAAAAATAAAGTTTTATTTGGGTTTTCACACATACAAAATACAAGTAAAGCATCTTTTTTGAAAATAGCATGGTCCCAGGTTGAACTTCTTTATACAGACACAAAACTCAATTTCATGCTCCTTTTTGTATTCTATTCCATATCTTATACTATTTTACATTTTCTATATAATTTTTCCCCTCTTTTGATTTTCTTGATTTTAATTTGATTATCTCATCTCAATTCAAATCATTATATTTATACTTTAGTCTGTTCTGTTTCAATTTCATGTTATCTTTTCTCATTAAAAAAGTTTTCTCCTGTAGTTACTAATTGGAGTATGACACCTTTATATCTTTTAATTACATCCATTCAACTTCAATATATACCTTAAGGTTATAACCTTCAATATAATACATAATACATAACTTCCAATCAAATTCTGCTTGGTACATTCTTATAATACACACTATATTCTTTTTTAAAAAAAGATTGTAAATATATGTAATTATAAACCCTCATTCCGTTCCAGTTCAGTTCTATCATTAATAATCATTAAAATCTTAACATCTTTAACACTTCTTTTCAATTAAATATCATACTTCCTTAAAAACACATATAATCTCCATAATTAATTTTTCCCTTATTTCTCTTCACATATGCTTTATAAATAATTAAATATACCTTTTATTACATTTATTTATTGACAAGCATTCCACTGAATTACGATAGCTATTTTATCAGACATTTTAATCATACATTGTTTCATATTTTCTAAAATTATTTCTGTTTCTAATATAACCATACTATCTTATGTACCTTTGCAGAATCCCTTTTTTCCATTAAATTTTCACCCATTATCTCTAAATAGGCCCTGTTTCTCTGTATTTTGTTTCTGTCCTTTATGACTTCTTTTCCTTTCTTTCTTCCCTCTCATCTTCTCCCTCCCCTTTTTATCCCCTTGTCTCTCTATTTCTAATTCTCTCTTCTGCATTTCCCTCTTCTGTTGCTTTCTAATTTTATACTTATTTTTCACTCTATTTTTTTTTAGTTGTTTTTCCCAGTCTTAAACTTTCCATTCTCTTTCCCCCCCTTTCCTTTTTTCCCCCCATCTAAGATTACTTGTTCATTAGAGATGGCTTCTTCTTTGTCGCAATCTTCTTGTTCTACAGGCATTTCTTGTTGTTTCTCATAATTCCAAATCTAAAACTGAAAACTAAAAACTGAAAATACGAAGCCAAAAGAACCTCTCCCTTCTTGTGCAACTTCTTTGTACTTTTTAAGTTCCATTTTCAGTTCTTCTAAAAGTGGAGCCATTTTAAACAGTTTTAAAGCACCACCCAATTGATTTTAGTCATTCAAAACAATAACCAAGAATCCAGAAATCATCAAGTAATCCAGATAGTCCCGAATTATATCTTCTTATTTCTTTTTCGACTTTCTCTTCCTGGGGTTTTTGTTGCGATATTTCAGTTAGAATGTATCTTTTGGAAGTCTTGTTGAGATTTTGCTATAAGTTCTTTTTTAATTCCAGGCAGTCTCCTCCCTTCCAGATCCTGCCCTTTTATTCTTCCTCTCTCCTTTCCTGTTTTCAAAAGCTTTTAATTATCCAGAAATCTTTATTATCCCTTTGACTTTTTATTTTCAGCATTAAATGCCTATTGATGTCAAAGTGGATTTTTTTCCAATTTCTTACTTAAGTCTCTTAGCTGTCAGTATAGGAAAAGGAGGGGAAAAAACCAAATCTTTTCCCTTTTCTCTCTCCTTCGCAGCTTAAAAATCTTCTTAGGGAACAATGTTATTGTTTTTTAATAGTTTCAATTCCAGGGTACCTTATTTGTTGCTTTTGCTGTTTGACCCAGTCAACCAAAACTTTCTCTTCTTATCTTCCTCCTGCACATTCTTTTCCGGTCGAGTTCTTCTTTGTGGTGGTCATTTCTGACCACCGCTGCAACTGCCTTTGGGAAAGGGAGTAATGGCCAGCTGGGGAGGAGAGATACGGCTCTCCTCAACCCTGCTGGAAGTCTCCTCCCTCTTCACCACCTCTACGGGGTGGCTTAGCCATGAAACCAGCCAGCTCGGGGCGCTCCAGCGGCGAGCACGGCTCAAAGTTTTGCAGAGACGAGGTTTCGGTCTGTCACTGAAGAAGCTCAAACTGGAAGCCAGTCTTCTTCAATTTTTTAAAATCTGTCTTCATATTTCATCATCATCTGTTGAATATTTTCCACTTTCTCATCTGTCTTTTCTATTTTTTGCTCAATCTTCTGGATTCCTTGCATAATCATCTGTAATGTCACTACCTTCTCTTTCTCTTTTTCCTGTTGTAATATTATCTGTATCGATCATTGTCCTCCAGATGGTGAGGGGGTTGGTATCGAAGAAGCTGGAACTGTTGTTTTTCTACTCATAATGCTTATCTGTAAAGAAAGAGAGAGAGAGAGAGAAAGAAAAAAAAGAGGAAAAAAGGAAAAAAGGGGGAAAAAAGATGAAGGCAAACAGTTGCCACTCCAAAGGAAAAAAGAAAGTCTTCAGGCACTTGTATACCTTAATCCAATTAGTTACAATGGTAAATGTAAAAAGTAAAAAATTGACGATAAAAAAGGGAAAAAAAGAGAAAGAGAAATATTCTATATATTCCTCTTAATAAACAAAAAGAAAACAAAAATAAAAGATTTACATTCTGGTTCCTGGTTTAAAAAGTCAAAATTCAATTAAAGAGAAAAAAAGAAGCCCAACAAGTGGGGGGGGGGGTATAAAGGGAGGCAAAAGGTGAAAAGCAATTCTAATATAAAACAAGCCTCTGCCACCAAATATCCAAGGCTCTTTGATAAATCAGCTCAGAGTTTTTCAAGGTCACTTCAATCTTCTTTCTTTCAACTTCAACTCCAGACTCCATTATCTATTCAGAAATGAGCACCTGAGTAAACAAACTGCCATGCTCATCTCTATCTTTTCCAATACACAGCTCAAGAGTCCTTGATTGTAACACAAACTAGTGAAAGAAAAAAGAAACAATGTATCCAAGCCTCTGGGTGGCAGTGCTACTTACTTTCCTTCACTTTCACTGCCCCCTCCTCAATCTACAGCCAGGAACTAAAAGAAAAAAAAGTAAAATCTTTCCCCCCCCCCTTTTTTTTGGTGATACATTTACAAATACATCTTATTGCGAATATATAATTATGATTTACATTTTACGTTGTTTACTAATATATTTTCTATTTTTGTTCTATCCGTTCATACCAGCATTCCCAGCTTCTATAATATTCTGATGTTTCTTTTTCCTTAAGTGCTAAGGTTAACCTGTCCATCTCTGCACAGGCTGTTATCTTCTGTATAACCATCTCCTCTGTTGGAATATCTACTTGTTTCCAACACTGTGCAAAGGTTATTCTGGCTGCAGTAAGAATATGCAGTATTATATATTTGACATTTTTAGGAATTTGTCTATTAAATATCCCCAATAGGAAGAATTCTGGTTTTAATTCAATTTGCTCCGCCGTTATTTCCTCTAACCATTTTTTTATTCTGTGCCAGTATCTTTGGGCTTCAGTGCAGGACCACCACATATGAAAAAATGTTCCCTGTTTCTTTTTACATTTCCAGCAATTCGGATTCATGTTAGGAGACATTTTCGCTATTCTCAAGGGTGAAAGATGCAATCTATAAAACATTTTATAGGCATTTTCTTTATATGCTGCTGATCTTGTAATTTTATTATTCCTTGTCCAAACCTTTTCCCATTCTAATAATGTAATGCTACGTCCTATGTTTCTGCTCCAAGCTATCATGTTGCCTTTGACTACTTCCTCTTCTAATTCCATCTCTAGTAAATAATTATAAAATTTAGTTATATTTTTTTTATCTGGACCTAATAAAATTTTATCTAATTGTTGTGCCTTAGTATAAATTCCAAAATTTTTCTTGTCCTGGCTATATCTATTTTGAATTTGCAAGTAAGCCCACGGGTCTACTTGTAGCCTCTGTTCTTGGAGATCTTGCCATGATTTTAAAGTTCTTTGCGCATCAAGAAGGTCTTTGTATTTTATCATTTTATTAAGATCTAGATTATTTGGATGTATCATCGCCTCCATCGTTGAGATCCAAATTGGGATTTTTAAATAATTTTTTTTTATTTTGTTCCAATTAGCCAATAAGGAATCTCTAATTATATGTCTGTGGAAATACTTCTGCTTAATTTTCCCAATGTCCCATAAAAATGCATGCCATCCCCCCTGTAAATCATGGCCTTCTAAAAATAAGATCCTTTTATTCGACAGATTTACCCACTCTTTCAACCAGAGTTAGGAGGCTGCACTATAGTATAATTCCCAATTTGGGAGTGCCATACCTCCCCTGCTCTTCATATCTTGCATTGCCTTTAGGTTTATCCTCGGGTTTTTCCCTTGCCAGATAAATTTGGTAATTATCTTGTTAAGTTCCACGAAGCAATTTTTATGTATTTTTATTGGTATTGTTTGGAATAAGTAAATAAATTTGGGCAGAATATTTATTTTTATAGTGGCAATCCTCCCTAATAAGGAGATTTGCAATTTAACCCATATCTCTAAATCTTTTTTAACTTGCTGTAATAATTTATTATAATTATTTTCCATTAGAGTTTTGCATTGAGCCATCAACCAAATTCCTAAGTATTTAACTTTTTTTACTATTTGTAATCCCATTATCCTTTCCAATTTTAGTTTTTGTTTTTCTGTTAAATTTTTAGTTATTAATTTCATTTTTTCCCTATTAATTTTAAGTCCTGCAACTTCCCCAAATTGATCTAACTCTTTCAGTAATTCTTGACCTGTTTCAATTGGTTCCTCTATGAAAAATACCATATCATCCTCAAATGACTGGAGTTTATATTCTTCTTTTTTAATTTTTAGTCCTTTTATTCCTGGGTTCTGTCTAATTCATGTAAGCAGTGTTTCCAAAGATAATATGAAGAGCAGGGGGGATAATGGACATCCCTGCCTGACTCCTTTCTCTATTTTTATTGAGCGCTTGTACTCTCCATTAATTATAATATTCGCCTTTTGTGAATCATAAATTGTAATCACAATGTTTTCAAATTTAGTGCCTAGATTCATATTGTAAATTTGTTGAATTAGGAATTGCCAATTTAGATTGTCAAAAGCCTCCAAGAATACAAGGGCTATTTGTTTTTCCGGATGGGCTTCGTAGTATTCCAAAACATTTAATACTATCCTTAAATTATTCCTAATTTGTCTATTAGGAAGAAATCCATTTTGATCTTTATATATATATTCATTCAATATTTTTTTCAATCTATTTGATATAATTGTAGTAAATATTTTATAATCAGTATTTAACAGGGAAAATGGTCTATAATTTTGTATATGTCGTAAATCTGAATCTTCTTTCGGAATCAATGATATCAATGTCTCCTTCCATGAATCCAGCATTCTTGCTGCTAGTAGGACCTCATTATATACTTCTACCATGAGAGGTCTTATTTGTTCTCCTATTTTTTTATAAAGTTCCCCTGGTATCCTGTCGGATCCTGGGGTTTTATTGTTCTTTTGGTTTTCTATTGCTGCTTTTAACTCGGGCCACGTAATATCTCTAATTAACATTTCCTTCATCTCCTCAATTATTTTATCTTTAGTAATACCCAAATAGTTTCTTATCATATCCTCATTTACCTCCTTCTTTTTATAAAGATCTTCAAAAAATTTACATGCAATTTCTTTTTTCTGTTCTATCCCTTGTTGGGCATCCCCGTTCTCATCTATTAATTGGTAGATCAATCTTTTTTGTTTTTCTTTTTTAAGTTTATAGGCCAACCATCTTCCTGGTTTATTGGCCTGTTCAAAAAATATCTGTCTGGCTGTATTTAACTTTGAGACCATTCCTTCTTGTTCAATTAAATTAAATTTATGTTTAGTTATTATCATCTGTTTTTTCAATTTGCAATCTTTTGGAGTGTTTTGCAGCTGAATTTCTAATTCTTTGATTCTTTGTTCTAATTTATTTTGTTGGGCATATTTTTCTTTATTTCTTTTAGCAGTGTATGATATCGTTATGCCTCTTATTATTGCCTTCATTGTATCCCAAATATTCTGTTTCGTAGTTACCTCATTATTATTTTCTTTTAAAAAATAGTCTAATTCCTTGTCAAGTTTATTAATAAATTCTTTCTCTTTAATTAACTGTGTATTTAAGGTCCACCTTTTCCTTGATTTCTTCCTGCTTTTCCACACTATCTGAATCGGGTTGTGATCTGCTCATTCGTTTGGGAAGATTTCAATCTCTTTTAATTCATTTACTAATTCACCATTCATCCACACCATATCGATTCATGTCCATGATTGGTGAGGGTTGGAGTAAAATGTACATTGCTTTTTCTCAGGGTTTAATTTCCTCCACATGTCTATCAAATTTAGTTCAATCATCATTTCTTCACATGTTCTTGGTAGTTCTCTTTTTTTCTTCTCCCCCCCCCCCCACTACTATGATCTTTCTGGTGGTCCACAGTAGCATTGAAATCTCCCAAGATACAAATATTCCTTTTATCTAATTCCACTAATTTCCCATGTAATTGTTTAAAAAATTCCTTTTGGTTATCGTTAGGGGCATAGATTACCACTAGTAGAATTGGAATTGATTTAATCCAAATTTGTAACATCAGAATTCTTCCATTGGGGTCTATCCAAATTGGCTCTGCTTTCATATCGTCTTTCACATATACTGCTATCCCTTTCTTTTTCCTAAAATCTGCTGGCGACATATACAAATTCCCTTGCTTGGGGTATTCTAAATATTTTTCTTCTTCCTTCCTTATATGAGTTTCCTGTAAACATATTATATCTGCATTTTGTTTAATTTGGTTAATATTCTTTTCCTTTTTATCCTAGAGTTTAGGCCATTTATGTTAATTGATAGTATTTTCTTTTCTTCATCCATCACCTAATTGACTCTTGCTCTTTGTCTTGTAGTTACTCCTGTCTCTCTTTGTGGCTGATTGTGTGTCTTCGGTTCTTCTCTCCCTTGATGATGTTTATTTTTCGAATTCCTACAATTCCCATCTCTATTTTTTGGTAGTCTTGGTCATCTTGCGAATTCATTTCTAACTCGTCTCTACTACTCAATTCTTCATGGCCTATCAATCATTGGGCTTTTTCCACGGAGTCTAATTTAATTTTTCTTTCTTCCCAAGTGATTAGCATTCCCTCTGGGATTAGCCATCTAAATATGATACCTTTTTGGTTTAATTGGTTCGCCAAGAATTTATAATCTCGCCTCTGCTCTCTCACTCTTCTTGGGATTTGTTTAAGCACCAAGATTTCTTTCCCTTTGTATGTAATTGTTTCTTCTCTAGAAATTTTGTATATAATATCTTGAACTTTCCTTCTGGCAAATCTCACATGGACCTCTTTTGAATGTTTATGTCATCTTGCGTAATTTGTGCTCACTCTGTATACTTCGTCTAACTCTTTCAGAATATCGTCCTTATCTTTTTCCAATAGGTCTGCTAATATTCCTGCCATCACTTGTTCTAAGTCCTCTTCTTTAGATTCCATTATATTTTGGAATCTTAGATATGCTGCGGCCTTATCCATTTCCAAATATACCAAGGAGTCGTCCATTTCTTTACTCACATTTCTTAATTGCTGACCAACCATTTCCAGCTTCTTTTCCGTTTGTTCTGTTCTTTTCTCAACCTCCTTTATTGTTGATTCATTCCTTTCTAGTGCTTGCTATATTGTTTCAATTTTTTGATCCAACTTTAGGATGTCTAGTTTCATTTTAGTCCCATCTCTTCTTTTAGTTCATTTGTGTCAGCTCTTGATTCGATATGACTTTTTACCACTATTTCATGAAGCTTCAGCATGGACTCTTGTAAAGTAAGAAGGGTCGATTGAATATTGGCATTCGTGATGATAGGTTGTTTTTCTCCAGATAAAGTTTCTTCAATTGTCTTTTGTGCCATCACTGAGGTTGATGGCATTGAAGTTGTTTGTATTGAAGAAGTCTTCTTTCTAGTTTTAAGCGTTGTATTAGTGACGGAGGTCATTTCTTGTTATTTAAATTTAAATACTATTGACCTGTATATCTATAAATGCTATAGAATCTCAAATCTCAAAATAGTGTTATAAAATAATATTTCAAATACTTACAAATCTAAATATAGATATATCAACCTTACTATACAATAATTAATTAGTTAATCTATAATAATCACAATTAATCACAGTTAATTATGTAATTCAATCTAATCAACGCCTATAATCAAATATCTATACCTAAATAATTAATTAATTATCACCTCCCTTTTTTATGTGTGTTATAACCAAATATAAACTACAATATTACTAATGTATCAATTAAATATATATAAATTACATTTACCACATTCAAAAATCAGTTAAGTTGGTGTCAAGAAATAATTGTTGCAATCCACAAATTTAAAAGCTTAAAGTGTCTTAATATAATTGTTCAGTTCTTCAAGATTCCTTCACCGAGTGCACCGGAAGTACAGAGTTGCTGAGTAATGTCTCTGATTTCACTATCTAACCACACTTTCCGCTGTAGTTGTTTCTCCTTTCGTTTGAAAGTTTAACAAGTCAATTTTTAGATTCAAATAGTCTCTTTCTTTAATAAACCTTCTCCGCTTACTACAGCTCCAGTCCAATAATCCAAAAAGAGACTAGTAAATTATTCAGTTTCGTTTGTGGAATATTTAAAGTTGTAATTTAATTCCTTACTTCAAGTCTCCCCCCATCTCAAGTTCGTCCTTCCAATTTTCCCCAAAGTCCACAATTCAAATCCTTCAAAATTCCCTTAAGTTAAATTATTGTTCTTTCTTTCTTCTTTTTTTCCTCTCCCCCAATTATTATCAGTCTCTCAGATCCCTCCGATTCTCTTACCTTCTCTGTCCGATCGCTCGCATCCTTACCCTCTTCCGTCTCACGAGCCCTTTCGCTTTCACCGCCGCTCGTATCTGCTTTGGCCGCTGTTTTCAGGCTTTGCTCTGACTTAAGTTACTCCAATATTCAACGCTCAATCAGGATCGCAAATTCTTTCACTCGCACTCTTCATTCACTACAGTCTGTCACTCACTCGCTTCCTCTTGTATGCAACGATCAAGGCTTTAGGACCGCCATTGTTCACAGTCTCTTGTTGTCAGTCTCCACAGGGTTTCTCTATGTTGCGATGAGAATCGCCTTTTCCACAGCATGACTTGAGTCTCCCCACACTGGCACACTTCTCTACAAGATGCATGCACCTCTAAGGGTCACTCCAACAGCAAGAGGAGATAGCATGAAACCCAGAGCGAGCTTCAGCACCTCCATTCGCCCATATCTTGTCACCGGAAGTCTCCCCCCCCTTTTTTTAAGGGAGATAAATAAATCTTAAATCAAGCAGACGACTCTTAATCAACAAAGAATTTTCAAAAGGATTGTTTAAAAAAGGAGAAAGAAATACAAACAAATAAAAAGATTAAAAAGTACCAGTCCAGCTTAAAGTTAAACAGCTTTGCCAAGTTCAAAATTTCAATAAAAAGGGAAAAAAAGAAGAAAACTTTCACTTTGACAATTAATCACGCTGCTTAAACTCTTTCCTCTTCACTTTTAGTTCACTTTAATTTTTTCAGGGTGTTCTCTTCAAGAAATAATAAGTAAAAGTTCATTTCACCAAACTGATGCACTTTCTTCCAATCTCTTCCGTTCCGGAGCTGTCCCAGCTTCAGCAGCTTGGAAGACTGCCTCTCCGCCGCCGGCAAAAAGGGCTTTCCCTGGATCAACCAGGGACTTTGCGATGTCCCTGGGATCAACAGGACGTGCCCTTGTCAATCACCATCTCTACAGGATGGTTTAGATCCATGGGGACCGACCAGCAGCTGAGATATCGACGGTGATCTTGGAGGATCAAGATTGCCCATCCAACCACCGCGACGCCAGCTCCGCCCTCCAGCAAACAAAAAATTGATATTGTGTGCCTACAAGAGGTACATATCCAAAAACAACACAGTAAATGCTTAGATTGCCCCAAATTAGGAGTATTGTATACAGCATTGGTGGATCCCCCGCAAAAAGAGGGGTAATATATATTAGGAAAGGAATAATAGCCAAGCAAATTTACGTGGTAGAACAAGGTTGAATTTTAATGGCAGAACTAAAGATTCAACAAAAACAAATATTGGTGGCGATATATGGCCCCAGTGATAACCAAAAAAAGTCTTATAACAAACTGTATGAGAAAATAATAGAAACAAAACAAGAAAATATTTGCTTAGTAGGGGATTTTAATGCCATTGTAGATATTGAAAAAGATTATACCAGCAAAGAACAAATTAAAAAAAAAACTCTACCACAACCATTTTTTGAATTGATAAAAGAAACTAATTTGGAAGATATATGGCAAAAAAGAAATCCAAATTATAACAATTATACATTTTATTCCAATCCGCACAAGTCTTGGTCGAGAATCGATATTGGTGTGGGTGAACAGGGTAATTGAAAAGGATATTGTTACAGTGGAAATAATGTCCAATATGTGGGCCTATCATAACCCCCTGAAAATTGTTTGGAAAGGACAAAGGAGAAAGAAGATGAGATGGACACTAAATTCACGAATTTTGAAAGAAAAAGAATATAATCAAAAGATGAAAAATGAATTGGAAACATTCTTTACAATAAACTGGAAACAACACACTACCCTGCAGAATTTATGGGATATTACTAAGGCGTATGTGAGAGGAATTACAATAGCATACACAGCTAAGAAAAATAAGGAGAAATGGAAACAACAGAATGAAATACAGGGGAAGATAAAAAATATGAATGCAAACCTCAAAAAGAGTCTAAAAATATAGAAGTGAAGAGGGAAATAAATATGGCTAGACATAAATTAAATTTGATCACCCAAGAAGAGCACAAAATCTGAAATTTGTAAGGCAGAATTATATGATGGTTGTCATATAAACTGAAAATAGAGAAGGAAAAAAGAATTCAACAACTTAAAGATGAGGAAGGAAGTATATGCCACCTGATGGAAGAAAAACAATTGTGCAAAGCTATTTTGGGGAGCTATATAAACAGGAAGAAATTATGGGGGAGAGTGTAATACAATATCTAGAGGAAATGGTTTAAGTTCAATCCCAGAAGAAAAAAGAGAGATATTAAATAAAGAAATAACTTCAGCAGAATTGAAGAAAGCAATACAAAAGTAGAAAAGTAATAAAACTCCAGGACCGGATGGTCTTCCTAGTGAGTTATATAAAAATACGTATGAAATATTTAAACAATTGATGTTGGAAACATATAATGAGGCATTACTACAAACCAGACTTCCAGAATCCTGGTCCAAGGCATACATTACATTAATTCCGAAAGAAGGTACAGATCAACAATTAATACAGTATTATAGACCAATCTCATTGTTGAACACAGACTATAAAATATTCATGACAATATCAGCAGAAAGAATGAAACCAATACTGAGCGAAATTATAAAATCTGACCAGAACGGCTTCTTACCAAACAGACAAATAAGGAATAATATTAGAACAGTGTTAAATGCTATTGAATATTATTCCAAAGCTCACCCTGAAAAGCAAGCAGCGTTAGTATTTTGAGACGCACAGAAAGCCTTTGATAACCTTAATTGGCAGTTTATGTTACAACAAATAACAAAAATGAATTTTGGTACAGACATAGGAAAAACATTACAAGCAATATATTCTAGTCAAAGGGCAAGTGTACTATTAAACGGAGACCGTACAGAGGACTTTAAGATAGCCAAAGGAGTAAGACAAGGGTGTCCACTATCACCTCTGCCATTTATTCTGTCTTTAGAAGTGTTACTAGGCAAAACCAGATGAAATTCTGAAATAAAGGGGATTAAAATTAAAAAAGAAAAATACAAAGTCCAAGCATTTGCGGATGACCTAGTATTCATAATGGAGAACCCATTAAATACTGG
This sequence comes from Notechis scutatus, assembly GCF_900518725.1. Next base: position 12,726 of record NW_020717888.1, on the reverse strand, counting down.
ATATATATTGTTACAAGAAAAAATTTTTTGGAGAAGTGGCTGGACTTAAAATAAATAAAAGTAAAACCAAAATGATAGTCAAAAACCTTACTACAGAGCAAAAAACAGAATTAGAAACTAAAATGGGATTACAGATTGCAAAAAAGGTGAAGTATTTAGGAATATGGTTGTCTTCTAGATGCTCTTTAATCGAAGATAATTATACTAAATTAATAAAACAAATTAGAAAAGAACTAGAACTATGGGGGAAATTACAATTGTCACTATTAGGGAGAATTGCAGCAATAAAAATGAATACTTTGCCCAAATTAATGTACTTATTCCAAATGATCCTAATAAAATTAGATAAAAAGTTCTTTACTGAATTAAATAAAATGACACTCAAATTCATCTGGTTGGGTAAGAAACCACGCATTAAACTAAAATTATTACAGGATAGTAGGAGCAGAGGTGGTTTTGGACTACCAGAATGGAAGCTCTATTATCAAGCAGTGGTATTAAATTGGATGAAAGATTGGGTTAAGCTAAAAGATAAGTTTAATACTAGAAGGTCATGACCTCCAGATAAGTTGGCATGCATTTTTGTAGGAAAAAAGGGGTAAGGCACATGTCTACTTTAATTGACACCAAATAAGAGATTTATTTATACAGATCTGAAGGAAGATTAAAAAGAAATATCAGATGAAGATACTCTGCTGGGTGTCAACAATGGAGGCTACGATCCATCCAAATAGATTAGATATAAGAAAAATGGTAAATTATAATGAACTATTAGATAATCAAGGGAAACTTAAATCGAATCAAGAACTAAGAGAACAAGGAATTAAAGTTTTGTGGTTTTTTTTTTAAACAAATTTTATTAATTTTTAAAGACAAACAAAACATAAACCTTGTAGACATTAAACCTCTTTCCCTTGTAAATTTTTACAAGGCAGATAATACATTATTTTATACAGTGTGATTTTAATATATCCCATTTCTACTTAAATATCTTTTAACACTCTCATTTCTTCTCTTTAAATTTAGTCATCCTATTCATATTTCCCTCTGTCTTGTTTGCAATTATTCTCCTCCCGCTTTCCTCCAAGGTTTTATTAAATCTCAGATAAACATACACACACAAAACACATAAAGTAAAACTTCTTTTTCAAAAAAGTAGCTTGGCCCCGGATTACCTCTCTTTGTATGGACTTCAATTAAATTCATATTCATCTTATATGCCATTACCTATCTTAATTACCATTCTGTGTCTTCTTTATAACTTCTCCCCGCTTTCCACTCTTCTTAATTCTATTTTGTTTATTATCTTAATTTAAATCATTATATTTCTATCCTTTGTCCATTCTTTTCCAATTGTCTATTTATCTCATTCCCCATAATAAAATAAAAGAATTTCTCCTGAAATCACAAATCAAAGTATGATGCCTTTCCATCGCACCTCTAAATTAACATTTAAGGTAACACCAAGTTCCCTATCTGATTCTGCTTAGTACATACTACTTACAAAAAGAAAATAGTAAATCCATAACATAATTAAATATATAATTAAACAATAAATCTCATAACATTCCAATTATCTATTTCAAAAACAAAGATTACAATAATATATTCATACTAACATCCACACAATAGTCAATTAAAATCTATATTTAAACTAAGTATTTTAAACCTTCCTTTTAATATTTTATTAAATCTTGAATTCTACCATTATTAAACCTTTAATATTTTAGTCTTTACTCAAGTCTTATAAAATTATAATTTTCTATTTCTAATACAAATACTACAATACTATCTTATGTACCTTGCAGAATCCTTTTAAAACAAAATTATATTACCCTTTGTCCCTGAAAAACAATTTCTTTTTCGCATCTTGTTTCATACCCTTGTGGCCTTTTTCCCCCTTCTTCCTCCCTGTCTTATCCCATCTGGTCTTTTTACCCCCCTTAACTTCCCCTCTCTGTTGTATTTCTCTTTCCTTTTGCTTTCTAGCCTTGTATTGATTTTGCATCTTATTTTTCACTTTCTTAGATATTTTTTTAAGTCTTATATCCTTTTTTCCCCCTCTCTTTCTCCTTCCTTTCTTAATCAACTCTGTGGGTTCATTAAAGATGGCTTCTTCTTCTTCCATCAGTTGTTGTATTTGCTGATAAGTAGCCAGCGCCATTTCTAAAAAGCAAAAAATTTCTCCCACATCGTCTTTCTTTATTTTGCCATATTCCTCTCTCAGTTCATCAGCAGATAAAGTCATTGTAAATCCTCTTTTTTTTTCTTCTTCTTCTTAAAACAGCCAAAGATATTTCCAAGCTTAAAACAATTCCCAAAGTCCCAAAGTCATCAAACAATCCAAACAAAGCACAAAGTTCTTCCCTTCTTCCTGGGTTAATATCAGTTGCAAAGGGAGAAAAAAAAGCCAATCTGTATTTTAAATTCTTATTACAGTAACTTCCAATCTCCAAAATCTTCCAGGCATCTCCTTCAACAAAATCTTAATATAAATTTTCCTTTTGTCCTCTCCCTTCCCATTTATAACAAGAAGCTTTAAATTTTTACCTTTTGTAAAATAGTAGGATTTTCAGTATTCATTTGTTAAGGAGAGTAAACTTTCACTTTAAACACTTTCACTCTCCGCTTGCAAATCTCTTCTGGAAACAAAGTATCTTTCAAAAAAAAAAAAACCAAATCTTAGATTTCAGGGTATTAAATGTATCTTCTAGTCCCAGTTCAGCCAAAAAAACTTTCGCTTCAAAACTTTCTCCTTCCTCCAGCACGATCTTGTCCGGCTGCTGGCTTCTTTGTGGCGGCCATTGCTGGACCGACTTGAGAAAAGGAGGTTGTACCGGGTGGAGAAGGGGTCTGCGAACATCCCAACCCCCTGTCCGGATCCTCCCTGTCTTCGGTTGCCTCTACGGGGCAACCTTATCCTCCAGACCCGTCTGGGTCGGAGGAACCAAAAACGGCTAGCGCGGCGGGGATCGCAGAGATCGCGAAACCCCGCCGCCTCCGAAGCCTGGCGAAACCGGAAGAAGGAATTAAAGTTGATTGGTGGCTTTATTTACAAATTCAAAATAGGTATAAAAAATATTTAGAAGAATCTGGATTTAACAATGGGCAAAATCAGATGTGGGATTCAAATTTTTTAACAACCAGTTCTGTGGGTGTGGCTTAGTTGGAGGGCGTGGCTTGGTGGTCATGTGACTGGGTGGACGTGGCTTGGTCATGTGACTCGGTGGACGTGGCCAACTCAATATCACTCACATCGAGGCATGCATCTCCTCGCCTGGCCTCTCATGACTGTGGGGATGCTGCAACAGTTGTAAGTGTGAAAAATGGTCATGTCACTTTTTTTCAGTGCCATTGTAACTTTGAATGGTCACTCCACACAAGCAAAGTACCAGCAAAGGAGGGGAAAAAAACTCCAGAGAAGTTCCTGAGACAGGAAGTCTAGTCCTGCCAAGAATGTAATAAGGGTTAATGGAGAGGCAGTTTCTGTAAGAAACACCAGAATGTTTCCTTCCTGCCTTCCTTACAGGATTAGGCCAGTAATTTCTTCTGACAACCGGTTCTCCGAACTGCTTAAAATGTTAACAACCGGTTTTAGCGAATAGGTGCGAACTGGTAGAATCCCACCCCTGGGCAAAATCAAAGTTCAGTTTTTGTCACATAGTCTTATTTATCAAGTCCAACACTTAGTAAGAATAGGCCATTGTAAAAACATTTGTTTTAAAGAAACTGTCAGCGTTCCAGCAAACTTCCATTCAACCCAATAACTCTGAGACAGACATCTCTCAAAAGTTCCTTTTATTTGGATAGTAACTGGCACAACTGTGGAATCCTGAATCTGAAAGTTCCAGACTTCCTTACAATAAGTAAAAACTACATCCCCTGTACCCATCATCCACCACATGGCCCAATCACCATCCATCCCAATTTAAAACTTCCTTTCATTATGCATAACACGACATGACCTTGAACCAGAAAAAGAATATTATGTCTAACTAGATATGCTTCAATGAATTTCCCCCTCTCACTTTTCCAGGCTCAATTGTGGCAGTGTGGGAACATCGGATCCAGTGGTGGGATTCAAATTTTTTCACTACCAGTTCTGTGGGCGTGGCTTGGTGGGCATGGCAGGGGAAGGATACTGTTAAATCTCCAGCCAAAGGTGGTATTTGCCAGTTTTCCAAACTACTCAACATTTCTGCTACCGGTTCTCCAGAACTACTCAGAACCTGCTGAATACCACCTCTGATCGGATCTCAATATGGCTTCCAAAGCTGACAGAAACATTATCCTTATTTCTGCTCCAACAGAATCCTGTCTTGGTCAGTCCTTTTCTATAGAAATGTAGTATAATCCAATAAATTCTAAATATTACTTTTTGGGTATATAAGTTGTACTTTGAGATTCATTGATGCTGTTGCTATAGAAATTCTCTCCCATTGTATAGGCAATATGAGAACCTCGGCATCCACATATCAAATTGATTTGTTGATAACAATTATCTATAAATACTAATAGTATTTTTTTAGATTGAACAAATTGTTTCTCAGAAGCTGAAAACGCTACTAGTCCAAACAAACATTGTAACTGTAAATATTGCCATTGGATCTGACAAATGGTATCTATCTCTTAGCACAATGTATGTTAAAATTTCATTATGAGTTGATTCAAAGGCAATATTCCCACTTTCATCCAATTTTTCCCTATCATTCTCTTGTTCCCAATTTTTAAAATTGTGTTTCCTGATAAAATCAATTTAGCATAGGAAAAGGGATCAAATCTTTTATTAGCATTACATCCCATAACTTAATGTAATGACTTAATGTAATGGTTTTTTTTCCAGATACTAGAATTCTAGTTCATTTTGATCTCAATACTGCCCATCCAAGCAAAAGTGCTATATATGTATATTCCAAAGTTGCCCAGATTGGAAAATTGACACCAATGTTTGACTTCACAGTATATAATGCTTGACAGTAGGTAAGCATGATACAGCTCCAGATTAATTAGTAGTTGCATTTGAACATGTTGAGAAATGGAGTTTAATGAGCATAGCTATGCCTATCTCTTGTTAATAGTGAACAGGAGAGGTATATATTACAGTCATCTCAGTGCAATATTTATCCCAATAAATAACTCATGGTAATGCTTTCAATTTTATAATTTAATAGTTCTTTCATAAATGAACAGGAAATATAATAATAATTAAAATAATTAGAAATAAATTTCTGCCACTGAATCATCAGAACAGAACAAAAGAAAACAAAACAAAAACTCTAACGTGACATTTTGTGTCTTTTAAAATATATATTTAAAGAAAGCATACAGAGAGAATATGTGCTGTATAGGAAAACATTCCAGTCTGTCAATGAATTCTTGCAGGAAGAAAATTTAGAATATTTTTCATTGCTGAAAATAAGGAGAATGATCATGAATATAAATGGGAATATTATGAATGTGACTTGTTTAAGCAGTTTAGCTATGTGTTTTCACCTTTAGCATTCATCTGTGCATATCTGAGACAACCTGACCTCCATTAGCTCCCCAAGTAGGCTCCACATTTATTTCCAAAATAGATAGCAAGTTACAGTATAGTCATGATGCAGTAACAAAATCACCATTTTTTGCTGTTTTCTGATGAGGTCATGTTAAGCCCTTCAGAGTGGATGGTCTCTGGCAGTTACTTTTGGCTTACTAGCAGCCCCAGCTCCTATCAGTTGCAGTGCTTGATATTCCCTCTCCAGTAGTAGTTGCTGCCCTGGATAGACTTTTCATCTTTGGCTATGAGGCACCTATTTTCTATGTTGGTTGACAGTTGCATTCTTAAAATAATCTTGCAATTAATGACCTGTTAAGTCAATGAACTATCCTCAGCCCTAGAAACCCAAGCTCCATTCAACCCTTTAATCTCTCAGCATCTATTCAATTTCTGCCCAAGCTAAATAAAGCATGATATCCTTGCTTTGTTACCCATCCCCAAACTATTTTAAAAGTTTCTTTTCTCTTTCATAAATAATGTAGGAAAATTGTTTCTTTGTTTCTGTGAAGCAGAATTTGTCAGAATATTCATGAACTGGCAGAGACATGGTTAACAAGGTCAGTCAATAGGAGCTGAATTGGAGGCTGAGAGTGGAGGGAATCTGGGCATGGCTTAGCTCCATGCTTTCAGCTCTAAAGTGAAACTAAAACTGGTCTCTGAACTTTGAAGCTGCTGCTTGTGTTTTTGCTTGTTGGAAGAAACTGCTAATGGTATTGTAAACTTTAAATGCTATTATGTATATAAAGAAGTTAATGAATCCTGCTGAATCAGTCATTTGTGTGTGCTTTCTGGAGTTAAATTTTGGCTGCAAAATCTGACAGAATTTATTAGTTCTTTCTTGCTACAAAGTTTCTAGAAGTCCCAAAGGTGTTTTTTAAAGAGGTAACTGGATTTTCTTGTTTTTCTTTGAAGAAATTTTGCTTCTCATCCAAGAAGCTTCTTCAGCTCTGACTGGATGATGGAGAATGGGAGGATTTATATTCCTAGCAGACAGCTGGTCATTTGCATTTTTTAAGAGAGTCATTGAGGCTACTTGGAGGTTTATCTGTCACCTGAGTAGTGCAGTTGGAAGTTGGAACTGTTGAATGGACTGTGTTGTAGACTGGAAATAGGTGATGTCGTATCCTGCCCCCTCTGTTGAGAGAGGGATATTCAGTTTTGACATAGATAGCCTCTTTGACCCCTTTTTTCAAACCAGTAGGCCTCTCTGTCCAAAATTGGACAAAAGTTGCTCCTTGATTTCTCAATGTCATTAAATTTGTTGATGACAGTTATATTAACTATAACTAGTGTGCCAGTTGAGATCCATTCTAAGTCAATCAGATTGGGTTGCATCCCATTTTGATTGTCACAATATGCTTTACTCGGCACTGTCCTCGGACAGTTTCTGGAAATAACACATAATATAAAATTCAGCAGCTAGGTTGTTAATGCGACAAGGTATAGGAATCATGATAACCATACAGAAAGATTTATATTTGCAGTAATAAATCAGCTTCAATAGTTTCGGTACATACCAGGCCTCAAGGCCTCAAGGCCTCACGTAGGCTGAAAGCGTGTACCAGGAACAAAGAACGTCAATCAACAACACGTCATCATGGGCTAATAACTGGACTGCAAACGCTGACTGGCTACTTTGTACCTTTCAAACTGACCGTGTAACTGTAATTGGATGCTGCTATGTGTCCACTAATATTTCTGCTCATGTAACATAATGATTGGATAGAATTCACCGCTTATGACGTATCACTATGTGTTTTTAATAAAAGAGCTTCCCTGAACTCGTGATCGGGGCAGCTCACCCAAGATAGAGCCGGCCTGGTGTCTTTCTTGATGCATTCGACCACCCAGTGAGAAGCCTTCCTAATGCGGAGCAAAGCCGCAATATTGATTGTCAGTTATTTATTGCATTCAGCTTAAGGTACAACTACTGACTTTCAAACCCTAAGTGGCATCAATGTAGTTGCAGGGATGTAGCTCTTTCTACAAACTTGCCTAGTTATTTGTTTAGAAACCATACTTATACTGCAGATCAGGGGTGTCAAACTGAATTTTATTGAGGGCCAGATCAGTATTGTAGTTGTCCTCTGTGGGCTGGAGTGTGTGTGTGGCGTGGCTAAAGGATGGGGCATGGCCAGAGTGGTCATGACCAACTGGGCATGGCCAGGGGCATGGCCCACTTGACGTAGCTTGCGTGGGCGATGCCTGTGAGTTTGGGTGGGATTGGGGAGGGAATCCAGGGGTCTCCAATGGGTGGGGTAATGGGTGGGAGATTCATTATGCAGTATGAGGTAAGACAAGGCAAGGGGAGAGGCAGCTACAGCCAAAAACCCATTGCTCGCCACATTTGTGTGCGGAGAGGGGTGGGAGAAATGGTTCCTGGCTGTAGATATAGCCTACTGGTCCCTCAGCTGGCATATGCAGTTGCTCCAGAGCCTGCTGCCAGCATCCGGCTGGCTGTCCAAGCAGTAAGTGGAGGCTGTGGGAAAGAACATGATACGGACTGCTGGATGTACTTACTCTGTCCCACTGTCTGTTTTGGTTGTGGCTGGAGAGCAGATCGCCGCTGGTCATCTTCTCCTCAGCCCCCTCGCAGGTCTTGCCTGTGGCCTGTATGTGGAGTGGCTGCAGTGGCAGGTGCATGAGAGAGGTGCTCCATCAGCAGTCCCTGCAGGAAGTGGCATCTTCCCATCTGCCACCAGACCCAAAATGTGGTGCCTGGCCAGTCTTCCCCAAAGCGGGGCATGGGGTAGGGTAGGAAGTGGCCCCCATCCCAAGGCTGGAGAAATAGGGCATTTGAGCCCCAGGTACCGATTCGGGCAGTGCCCTGCTGACTTGCCTGCTCGCGTGAAGGGAAGCCCCGCTATCCCCAAGCCACACCTTCTGGAAATGCCGGCTGAGTGGGGAATTTGTCTGCAATCCTCAGCTCAGAATGGAGATGCGGCAGGGTCCTCCCTGCAAGACAGAAGGCTGCCTTCAGTCCAGGGAAGGGACCATGCCCTTGGGGCTCTATCTGAAGGAGCTGCATCGGTCAGGCAGTGCCCCGAAAATGCTCTGGAGCTGCTCGCAGGGCAGGGCTCGGCTCGGCTTTCCTTGCCGAGCAGTCCCAGTGAAGGAGGCGCATCACTGGGGGTCTCTACTCCTGGCAGCTCCTGGGTGGTGACTCCATTTCCACTTGGCAGACCCACCCAGCCTGAAGGAGGTGAAGTGGCCAGCTACAAAGGCCGAGTAGAAGTGGTAAAAGCACGCCCATTCCCAGCAGGCAAAAGGCAGCCACCGCAAGTGGGGAAAGCTTGATCTGCATCAGCACTATGGCTGCCCAAGCCCAGTCAGGATCACATGCCTCCCCCATCTCTGCTGGGCTTATGTAATCAGGGCTCCAATGGGCATCTGGCTTTCTCCACTCACAGTGGCCTTTTTTTGCCTGATGGGCCTGGGCTGGCCCAGCTGCTGGTGGCCTCAGTGGTGCTGAGGTACATCAGGTGCACGATGTACACCTTTCTAGCTGGCCACTTCACCTCCTTCAGGATGAGTGGGTCTGCTGAGTGGTGGCGGAGTTGCCACCAGGAGCTTCCAGCAATAGAGACCCCCAGTGATGTACCTCCTTCACTGGGGCTGCTCAGCAAGGAAAGTTGTGCCCCACTCTGCCCTATGAGCAGCTCCAGAATGCTTTCAGGGTGCTGCCCGACAATGCAGTTCCTTCAGACAGAGCCTCCAAGAGTGTGGTCCTTTCCCTGGACTGAAGGCAGTCTTCTATCTTGAAGCCCTCCCTCCCCGCTGCTTCTCCATTCTGAACTGAGGATTGCAGCCAAATGAAGCCAAACAAGAAAATGGCAAAAAATTGTTCACCTTACTTTTCTTGATCCAGAGGGAATGAAAAAAGTTGCAACTACGGCTTCTAGTGGCACTTCCATCAAAGACTGATCAGAGTCCACGATTGTGTGCGGCTTCGATCCATGCTCTACCCATTGGAGAACTCCAAATGGGGGCAGAGCCACCTTGGAGGGGTGCTGAAAAAGGGGGAGACCACCTGTCAGGTTGAGGGGAGCCGCATCTCCCCTCCCTGGCTAGGTATACTCCCTCCAAAGATGGGCTGTAGCGGTGGTCTAAAATGGCCACCCTGAAGATGGAAGGCTGACTGGGAAATAAGGTTGTGCTGGAGCAGTGAAGTTGTAGACAGTGTGTGGACTAGGTGAAATATTTGGACATTAAAAGGTAACCCTGGGATTGAAGAGAAGAATTGATATTAAAGATTGTAGAAGCAGCGACTGAAGAGTGAGAGGAAAATTGGGTAATTAAGAAAATTGATTTTGGATTTGAAAACGTTCAACTATAACAAACTTTGAAATCGAATTGGACAAATACTTGGATTTTGGCACTAAAATAGGCATTTTAAATGTTGGATTTGACCGTACTAAAAAAGAATAATAGCTAATAATTTGGATTAGAGGAATTAATAAAATGTTAAGAAAGGAAAAAGTGAAACATAAAAGGTGGAACGTGGAATTGAATTAAGAGTGGCACCTAATAGTAAAGAAAAATTTTATTGACTTTTTGAAAAAGGTTTGGTCCATTTAAGACTGAAATGCAAAAAGAAATAAGAGGAATTTTATTGTAACAAAAACCCCGAAAAATGGAATGCTAAAATATCATTGTAAAGAGATATAGGAAGATTTTACTATTGGCTTTGAAAAGGAATTTGAAAAGAAGCAAATTGAATAGAACTGAGATATAAAGATTTATAGACATTGACTGCTCTAATAAAATATAAAAAAGACGCTGGTTGAAATCAACTACTGGACATTTGGATTGGATATAAATATCAAGAAAGAAAAAGAAAAAGGCTACAAGATGAGTGGAATATTTATGGAAATAAGGAATTGCACAGCGTAAAGGAAATGATAAAAGAAAGCTCGGAATGGGCGTTGGTTCTTACCTGACACGCCATTTCTCTGGAGCCGTGAGGATCATCCAGTGTGTGGGAGGTGCTCCAGTCTGCGTCGTTGTAGGCTGAGCTTAATTACTGAGGAACGCTCCGCCCTCCGTCACGTGGCTCCCTTGCGTTCCCCAGTTTGCGCGAAGACGAGAGTGAAGAAAGGTCGTTCTCTCATCCTCCTATGCTAAAGAGTTCATTGGCCGAAACAAGGTCCCACCAGACGGTAAATCTAAAGGGTGGGGCTGGATGATCCTCACGGCTCCAGAGAAATGGCGTGTCAGGTAAGAACCAACGCCCATTCTCCTGAGAGCCGTTCGGATCATCCAGTGTGTGGGACATACCAAATCTTGGCTGTCCTACGGGGGGGACTCCGTCTGGCCCTGCAACCTCTGAGGTTCCCTAAAGACTTGCTGAAGGACTCGTCTACCAAACGAAGCCTCCGCCGAGGCAAACGTGTCTATCTTATAGTGTCTAATGAAAGGAAATGGGGATGCCCAAGTGGCTGCCCTACAAATATCGGAAATTGGAGCCTGATTGGCCCAAGCTGCCGAGGTGGCTGCACTTCTGGTGGAGTGTGCTGTGATCCCCCTGGGTACCGGCAGAGCCTGGGACAAATAGGCCTTGGCAATAGTAGCCCTAATCCAGCAGCCGATGGTTGACGGGGACACCTTATGGCCTAGTGATTTGGGAAAGAAATAAGGATTCTGATCTCCGGAAGGGCTGGGTACGTTTAATGTAAACGCGTAGGGCCCGCCTAACATCCAGGGTGTGCCAAAGCTGCTCCCTTTCCCGCGAGGGATTGGGGCAGAAGTTCGGGAGTGTGAGTTCCTGGGCCCTATGGAAGGCCGAGTTGACCTTGGGCAGGAAGGTGGGATCCGGTTGGAGGACCACCCGGTCGGCATGGAAGATGCAAAGGTCCTTCCTTACCGACAAGGCTGCAAGCTCTGATATTCGGCGGGCCGAAGTAATAGCCACCAGGAACACGACTTTGAATGTTAAGAACTGGAGTGACGCTTCCCTGAGGGGCTCAAAGGGGTGTTTAGTGAGGGACACCAGGACCTTATTAAGATCCCAGGTAGGATATCGATGTATGGTTGGGGGACACAAGTTGGTGGCTCCTCTGAGGAATGCCCAAATACGAGGGTGGTGGGAGAGGGAACCCAGATTATCACAGGCAATGACTGTTGAGAGAGCTGCGACCTGACGCCGCAAGGTGTTTGGAGAAAGACCTTTCCTCAAGCCCTCTTGGAGGAACTCCAAGACTTGAGCGATGGGAGGTGAAAGCGGGTTGACCTGGAGACTATGGCACCACTTGCAGAAGCTATTCCAAGTGGCGTCGTATATATGGGTTTTTGAAGGCCGCCTGGCAGCTAAAATGGTAGTAATAACCTGGTCAGAGAAGTGTTCGTTTTTTAAGCGTTCCCGCTCAACCTCCAAATGGCTAACTGGAGCCACTGAGGGTCCGGGTGTTGGAGGGGCCCCTGGGAGAGGGATATCCTGTTGGAGGGAATTTTCCAGGGAGGGGCCACCGACAAGTTGCGGAGGTCCGCAAACCAAGGGCGCCTGGGCCAGAAGGGGGCCACTAGAATCAGCTCCGCTCTCTCGGAGATAAGCTTCTGGATGACTCTGGGAAGCAGGGCTAGTGGAGGGAATGCATATAGGAGCCCTGTGGGCCAGGGACAATGGAGGGTGTCGTAATTCTCGGCCCCGTGGGAGGGGTACCTGGAGAAAAACCTGGGGAGTTGTGTGTTGAGAGGGGAGGCGAAGAGATCCACCAATGGAAGACCGAACATCCTGGTCGCCTCCCTGAACAGTAACGGGTGGATGCGCCACTCGGACTGGTCCACCGTGGTCCTGCTTAGCCAATCCGCTTGAGTGTTTAAGTCCCCTGAGATGTGTTCGGCTTTGAGGGAGAGGAGGTTGCGCTCTGCCCAACGGCAAAGGCGCTCGGCCTCTCTCATCAAACTGATAGACTGGGTGCCCCCCTGTCGGTTGACGTGAGCCCTGTGGAAGGAAATTGCGCAGGGCCAAGTGGATCGCGCGGAGTTCCAACCAGTTTATACTGCATTCCCGTTCTACCTGTGACCATCTGCCCTGTGTTGAGAGGGAGTGGATGTGGGCGCCCCATCCGGACAGGCTGGCGTCTGTGGTGAGGGTGAGGCGTTGGGGCTCCTTGAAGAAATGGCCCTTGTTGATGGTGGGACGGGTCCACCAGAGGAGAGACGTGAGGACCCTTGAAGGCACCTTGACT
>NW_020717887.1:0-31549 GCF_900518725.1 Notechis scutatus | reverse complement strand
ATATATTATAATATTATATATTATATATACAATATATAATATATATATATTTGTTTTCTGAGGTTCTCGCGGGTATTTGTATGTGGATCTTTGGTTATTCGGGTTTTCCCCTGCGTAAGATTGGAAGTATCTAGGCAACGTTTCGATGAAGTCTCATTCATCATCTTCAGGCACTGCCTGCCCCACCACATACATTGGACAAACTAACAGAAGAATAAGTGCACGCATTGAAGAAAATAAGAACTCAATCAAAAAGGAAGAACCGACCTCTTCCCTGGTCCAACACCTCAAAGCCACAGGACATGAGATTGACTTTAAAAATACCAGAACTATCACCAAAACCGAACACTTCAACAACAGAATAATCAGAGAAGCCATAGAGATAGAAAAACGGCCACACAGCATGAATAAACGAGATGACACCTCCTGCCTACCAGCCATTTGGAAACCCGCCCTCATGAACAGACGAGTACCTAACATGAAGAATGACACCAGACCCACACCCATGAGAGCCACACAAGATGCCACCACCACACTTCCACGTAGAAAGCAGACTCACACCCACACAGAAGATGAGACACGACCACGGACCAGAAGCCGCACTGCAGCTGCATCACTACCCACTTCAAACCCCTCCGAGTCATACATGAAGCGAACTGACCCCCACCATGAAGATGCAGCACGACCACGAACTCGAAGCCAAACAGCAGGATCACAGCTCACCAGCTCAAATCCCCCAGCAACTAAGACTAACCTGAGCACAACCAAGCCCCCACCTGAACAGAACATGCCTCCAGCCAATCAGAACACAGCCAACCCCCCAACCAATCAGAACACAGCCAAACCCCCAACCAATGAGAACACACCCCACCCAATCAGAACACAGCCAAGCCCCCACCCAATCAAGTCACACCCCCACTAGCAGTTAAAAGGAAGAAGCAGCTGCAAGCTCACATCACTCTGAGAAGCACAGAGCCGAAGACACAAGCCTGAAGATGATGAATGAGACTTCATCAAAACGTTGCCTAGATACTTCCAATCATACACGGGAGAAAACCCGAATAACCAAAGATCCATATATATATATAACAATAATAAATAAAATACTTATTCTATTCCAATTCAGCTCTATCTTTAATGTTAGTTATAATCTTTGACATCTTTAACATTTCTTTTCAATAGGATATCATTCTTCTAAGAACTTATAATATTTCCATAATTTTTCATGTTTCTTTCATATTCCTCTTCACTTAAATTTTTATAACACATTTATAATAATTAAAATGTTCCCATCCTTTCCTAATTTCATTCTCTCATTCTCTTTATTTCATTTATTTATTAAACATTACATTATATTACAATGAGTATTTATCTATCATTTTAATCACACTTGTTTCATATTTTCAAAGTTCATTTCTATTTCTAATATAACAATGCTATCTTGTGTACCCTTGCAGAATTCCCCCTTTCAATTAGGTTTTCACCCATTATCTCTGTGTCTTCTAAATAGGCTTATACCCTTAATCCTTGTATGTTTTCCCTGTTTCTCTATGTCCTGTTTCTGTCCTTTATAATTTCTTTTCCTTCCCCCTCTTCTTCTCCCTTCCCTTTTTGACCCCTTCCCTCTCTAATTCTGATTCTCTCTTCTGTAATCTTTTCTTCTGTTTCTTCCTAATGTTTTAATTACTTTTCAAACTATTCTTTTTTGGGGTTGTTTTTTCAAATCTTACATTTTTCACTCTCTTTCCCCCCTTTCCTTTCTTTTCCCCGCATAGAAATACTTGGTCATTGAAGATGGCTTCTTCTTTGTCCCGCCCTTCTTGTTCTACAGGCATTTTTTGTTGTTGTTCAGGATCTCTATTTTGAAAAATTGAAATACGAAGCCAAAAGAACCTCTTCCTTCTTGTGCATCTTCTTTCTGTTTTTTAAGTTCCATTCTCAATTCTTCCAAGAGTGATACCATTTTAAAAACTTTTAAACAACCACCCTATTAATTTTAGTCCTTTAGATCCAATAGACAAAAATCCAAAAATCACCAAGTAATCCAAATAATCCAAAGCTGTTTCTTCTTGCTTCTTTTTTCCATGTTCTCTTCCTGGGGTTCTCTTATCTTGTTACAAAGTTTCAGTTAAAATGTATCTTTTAGGAATCTTGTTAAAGTTTCACTGTTAATTCCTTTCACTTCCAGGTGGTCTCCTCCATTTTTCCAGATCCCACCCTTTTGTTTTTTTCCTTCTTTTAAAAGTTTTTGAGAACCCAGAGATCTTTATTATCCCTTTGACATTTTATTTTCAACTTAAATACCTGTTAATGTCAAAGTGGATTTTTGCCGGTTTCTTGCTTAAATCTCTTAGTTGTCAATATAGGGAAGAAAAGAAAAAAAAACCAAATTCTTTCCCTTCCCTCTCTCATTCGCCGCTTCAAAGTCTTCTTTGGGAACAATATTGTTCTTTATAATTCAAATATACCTTATATTATAAGGGTACCTTATATTGTTGCTTTTTCAGTTCGACCTGGTCAGCCAAAACTTTCTCTTCTTATCTTCCTCCTACACATTCTTTTCCGGTTGAGTTCTTCTTTGAGGTGGCCATTTCTGACCACCACTGCAACCACCTTTGGGAAAGGGAGTAATGGCCATCTGGGGAGGAGAGATGCGACTCTCCTTGAGCCTGCTGGCAGTCTCCCCCCTCTTCCCCACCTCTACAGGGTGGCTTAGCCTCAAAACCAGCTGGCTCCGGGCACTCCAGCAGTGAGCACAGATCGAAACTGCGCATGATCACAGATTTCAGTCTGTCGCTGAAGAAGCTCAAACCGAACTATTTTCTATTCCTTTCTTAACTTATTTCTTTTTATTTTAAATAGTTCTATATCTTCATCTTCATTGTACTTTATATTTTAACCTGTCACATTTGCAATTTCATCACATATTCTTATTTCATTATTCCAAAAGTTCCATCTTAATTCTAACAATTCAAAAAGTTTCCCCTTTAAACTAATTTGAGTGTACCATCCCTTTATTTTATACACCATTTAGTTAACTCCTCTTTAATTCATAATAATAATTTATCACAATATAATCACTTTTTAATTATCACTTTAAGAGTTCATAGCAATAATCTCCTAATAACTACTTAACACATATACATTTTAGGCCGGATGCCACATGGTGTTTTCCTCTTCAATTGCATTAAATCATTTATAATTTCAAATAAATTAATCTATTCAATTGATCATATGTATGACCTGTTTAATGACCAGCACAGCTACTAACATAATTCTGGATTCATTATGGTTGTAAGTATGTAATCTATACTTATGTATGAAAAGGTACAAAGGTGGTATTCAAAATAGTTCTATGAATTCCTGAGTATTGGGGTGTTTATAGATGAATTCATACTTCATTTTTTATATGGATTGGCTGTCTAAATGAACAAGAAAGAGACTCTATTTTCCCTACGAGATTCTCCTTGGGTTACCTGAAATGGAGCCTAACGTAGCTCGGAGGTTTCCACAGAGGGAATGATGCACATGAAAAACAGATGGGGATTTAATCTCATTGTCCAAGATGCCCTCATGATTTTCTTCAAATCGCATCCTGCAGACTCCCAAAGTTTTTTTGTTTTTTTTCAGGAGGCAACTGGACTTTCTTGTTTGTCATTGAAGACGTTTTGCTTCTCACCCAAGAAACTTCTTCAGCTCTGACAGGATAGTGGGGAATGGAAGGATTTATATCCCTTGCAGACAGCTGGTCATTTGCATTGTTTTAGAGAGTCATTGAGGCCACTTGGGGGGTTTGTCTGTGTCCTCAGGATCACTAGAGTAGTGCAAATGGGTTTGGAGAAAAACAAAGTCCAGTTGCCTTTTGAAAAAAGCATCTTTAGGATAACCAAGATCTGGATGACTGAGAACATCTATAGACATCCTGCAGACTCATACAGCTAATAGCTATTTAGACTTATAGCAGATCTTTATGGACTTGAATTTGGGAAATTAAGGCCAACCCCCCCCCCCCCCCCCCCACACACACACATATACACACCTGAGCAGTGTTACAATCTGAAAATCTTTAGGAATATAAATCCAGTCTGGAAGCAAAGCAATGAGGTGTGACTTCATCTGAAACCTAGAATGAAAGACAACAGCTCTTTTAGGGGCCCATTACATTGGATTAACCTTTGCAGTAAGTAAAAATAAAATATTTTAGAACTGGATGCCTCTCCAAAGCAGAAGTAAGACTATTCTTGTTGGCCTATACTCAACATAGGTGGGTCTCAGTTTCCCAACATCTGAATGCTTTTTAGATGGGAGATTAAATTAATAGCTTCACTAATTTCTAGGCACAAGGCAGAAAAATATTTTGGCTGAGGAGAAATTGATGTTGGCACCTTTTTAAGTGAAACAAACTCCTGAACTCACCTTTTGGCAGATAATACCAGTGCTAAACAGAAATTCTGTAAGTGAGTAGCAATTTTATGTTGGATTTTGTACTTGGGACATATTTTTATTATGAAGCAATTTTGTTTTCTTTTAAACTTTGATTTTATTTTCAAGATTGCCGCATGCCAGAAAATTTCAAAAGCATGTTAACATGAATTTCTTTTGGTAAGAGAACACACTAGACCTTAGTTAGAAACCCATCAATTTCTCATCTTCAGCACACATATTCTTCTAATACTTTCTTGTCATTAACCATCAGACCTCTTTCTGTGGAAGTCAGAATTGAAATTTTTAATATACCTCTTTAATAAATCAAATGAAATCTTTATTATAGTCATAGATCAACCTAAGTGTGGAATTTAAACAATGATTTCAAAAGCTAAAAATTGTACACAAAATTTAAAAATGTAAAAACATACCTACAAAAAGGGATAAAATATTACAAAAATATTTAAAAAAATAGCTAATATATGGCTGACTAAATCTATCAACACAAAACACTCAACTAGCATGTCAAATACTCATCAAGGCTGGTTTGAGGCACAGATCATTGTCTGACAGGTTTTAATCGCTGTTGAACAAAACCTGGCATTTTGTAGCAGGATTAGTGTCTGCAAGTGTCAGGGAAGTATAAAATTTTCCTGTGTGCCTTGAGTATTATATAGTGTTGGCGAAATGAGAGTATTATGGAGTCTCAAAAAATGTCATCAAAAAGCACAACAAAGAATGTTCTTTCTGTGCCAACTCAGAAAGCTCAAACTGCTCAAGGAGCTGCTGATCCAGTTCTACAGAGGAATTATTGAGTCTGTCATATGCATATGACAGACTGGTTTGGTTCTGTCTGGTTTGGTTCTGCAACCCAACAGGACAGACACAGAGGGTAATTAGGACTGCAGAAAAAACAATTACTACCAACCTGCCTTCCATCGAGGACCTGTATATTGCACGAGTCAAAAAGAGGACTGTGAAAATATTTACAGATCCCTCACATCCCGGATATAAACTGTTTCAACTCCTTCCCTCAAAACGACGCTACAGAGCACTGTACACCAGAAAAGTAGAAGCAAGAACAGTTTTTTCTCCGAACACCATCACTCTGCTAAATAAATAATTCCCGCAACACTGTCCAACTATTTACAAAGTCTGCACTACTATTACTATTAATCTTCTCATCACTCCTTATCACCCATCCCCTCTCACTTGTTTCTGTATGACTATAACTTTGTCGCTTGTATCCTTACAATTTATATTGACTGTTTCCTAGTATGATTTGATTGCTTATATATATAGCCTATGACTATCATTAAGTGTTGTACCTTATGATTCTTGACTCTTGACAAATATATCTTTTCTTTTATGTATATTGAGAGTATTTACACCAAGACAAATTTCTTGTGTATCTAATCACAATTGGCCAATAAAGAATTCTATTCTATTCTATTCTATTCTATTCTATTCTATTCTATTCTATTCTCTGTAGTACAGGCATTGTTTCTAAGTGTTCAGAGCCACAGGGGCATTGTCTCTAATGGATAAGGAATTCTCCTGTATTGGTCTTCAAGAACAGCTAAGGTGATGACACAGTGCCAGAGTGAAGTCCTTCCAATGGCTAGATATTTTGAGGTTTGGTCAAAAATCATGGGAGAAGCAGAATATCTGTTGGATTCACTGGCAATAAAGGTTGCGGAAATGGTTAGGACCAATTGGTGCCCAGTGTTTGCTATACACTGTTTAATAAGAGCTTTGGCATGCGCATCACACTATATTGGTCAGGACACTATAAAAAAGATGTTGAGACTCTAGAAAGAACGCAGAGAAAAGCAACCAAGATGATTAGGGGACTGGAGGCTAAAACATATGATGAATGGTTGCAGGAACTGGGCATGTCTAGTCTAGTGAAGAGAAGGACTAGGGGAGACATGACAGCAGTGTTCCAATATGTGAGGGGCTGCCACAGAGAGGAAGAAGGGGTCAAGCTATTTTCCAATGCACCCGAAGGCCAGACAAGGAATAATAGATGGAAACTGAACAAGAAGAGATTCAACCTGGAAATAAGGAAAAATTTTCTGACAGTGAGAACAATCAACCAATGGAACAGTTTGCCCTCGGAAGTTGTGGGAACGCCATCACTTGAGACCTTCAAGAAGAGATTGGACTGTCATTTGTCAGAAATGGTGTAGGATCTCCCGCTTGGGGGGGGGGATTGGACTAGATGACCTACGAGGTCCCTTCCAATTCTGTTAATATGCATCACCCATGCTGTGTAGAAAACTTGGAGATAAGCCCAAGAACGAGATTTTAGTTGCCACTACTTTTCTTCCACGTGGATTGAAAGTCATCCTTCATTCCTAGTGGGGTGAGTCAAACAGGAAAGGGGAATACTTTAAGCCAAGCATTGAGTATGGTAATCTTCATTCTGGCTTCCATTTTCGTAACGCTTGTCTTCAATCATAGGATTGCATTAGAAACACATTTTGGGACTTGAAGCGCCAACCTTAAACATTTGGATTGAACAAGTACTAACGATAAAAAGTTAGAAAAGGGCCCCATTTGGGCAGTGTAAAGAAGTTGTGCTATTGGCTTGGTTCTGAATAATTTGGGTGTCTTATACTTATTTTAATAACATACTGTTTCATTATTTTGGAATAGACTATGATTAAGTTTCTGGCAGTAGAACTCTGCCAAATTTTCCAGACAGATTGTATATTTTTTTGTCCAGAAAGTAGTGTGTTTATAAAGAAATTGTGATCTCGCTTCTAAAAGAGTACAGTAGAGACAATTACTGAGATTTGAGACAAACTCACAGAGGATTAATGTACTGATTTTTTGCCACAAAATAAGGTATTTTAGGATTCACACAACAACTTAGGAAAACAGACAAGAAGGTAGGCACATATCCTCATTCTGAACCAAAAGCTAAACCTAAAGAATATTCTCACAAACCTATGTGCCTGTTGAGGCACATGGATTTTATAAGCCGCACTCCATCCCTGCTTTCCACCTCGATTTTCCAGAGAGGTGTGGCTAGAGCAGACAGGTTCTGGTGAACAGACAGGAAATAATTAGGGAGACACACTTCTAACCAAATACTGAGGAACACACCAACATGTTCTACTTGTTGTCGTTCTTGGTGAACTTGATGTTTGAGTCCACAGTGTTTATATGGGGCTGTGAAGTCCTGTATTTCCTGGACTTTGTTTACTACCTGAGTAAAAAAAAAAAAATCAAGGTCCAAGAAATACTAATACCACACTACAAAGCCTTATTAAGACCACACCTAGAGTATTGCATCCAGTTTTGGTCACCACACTGTAAAAAAGATGTTGAGACTCTAGAAAGAGTGCAGAGAAGAGCAACCAAGATGATTAGGGGACTGGAAGCTAAAATATATGATGAATGGTTGCAGGAACTGAGCATGGCTACTCTAATGAAGAGAAGGACCAGGGGAGACATGATAGCAGTCTTCCGATATTTGAAGGGCTGCCACAGAGAGGAGTGGGGCAAACTATTTTCCAAGGCACCTGAAGGCCAGACAAGGAATAATGGATGGAAACTGATCAAGGAGAGATTCAACTTGGAAATAAGGAGAATATTTCTGACAGTGGGAACAATCAACCAATGGAACAGAAGTTGCCTTCGGAAGTTGTGGGAGCTTCATCACTGGAAGCTTTCAAGAAGAGACTGGACTGCCATCTATCAGAAATGGTGTAGGGTCTCCTGTTTGGGAGGGAGGTTGGACTAGATGACTTAAAAGGTCCCTTCCAACTCTGTTAATCTGTTAAGTACAAACTTTCACAGACCATATAAGCACTGTGGACTTAAACATCATGTTCACCAGGGAAGAAACCATGAACAACAGGCTGGCATTCCTAGATTGTGAGGTTCTGACTGGAACCTGTAGCAACCTAGAAATAGATATTTACAAGAAACCCACACACAGAGACCGATACCTGATGTTTGCCTCTCACCACCCAATTCAACATAAACTAGGAGTCATCAGGACACTATATCACACAGTAGAAAACATCCCCACCTCCAGGGATGCCCAAAACAAAGGAAAACAGGCACCTAAGGAGGCTCTTAAGGCCTGTCGGTATCCAAATTGGGCCTTTATCACTATCTGGATCCAACAAAAGAATGGCAGACAAAGCTAAGACTCCATCAGTGGAAGAACCTGATCATTCCTTACATATGTCAGAGAAGTTAAAATGTATATTTTGGAAAGCATTATATACCTATGTTCTTCAAACCCACCAACACACTGTGACAGAGGCTTGTCCACACTAAACATCAGACACCAAAACAGAAGAAGAAGAAGAAGAAGAAGAAGAAGAAGAAGAAGAAGAAGAAGAAGAAGAAGAAGAAGAAGAAGAAGAAGAAGAAGAAGAAGAAGAAGAAGAAGAAGAAGAAGAAGAAGAAGAAGAAGAAGAAGAAGAAGAAGAAGTCGAAGTCAATCCATTCTCCAAAGCTCCAGAAGGCAAGACAAAGAAACAACAGGCAGCCCTGTGTCAGTCCACAAACCAGGAGTTGGGAACCCCTGAATTAAAGGGACAGAAGCCACCAAGTTTGGATCCAAAGATTCAAAGAGTGGGTGCGCTTCAGGACCCCTTTTTATCCTAAAAGTTCTTGCTTTATTCTTTGTCTGGTTCAGGTGACATTTTTCCTATGTTGCCTTAATGACTTGTTCCCTTCTAATCAATCTCCCCAAAGGATTTTTTAGACAAGATTCCTGGTTTTTTTTTTTTTTTTGTCTTCTCCACTTATGTTCCTGTTTCATCTTTAGTTATGGCATCTTCAGCCTAATCTCACAGGAGGGGAAAAGGTGTAATGAAGAACAGTTGGAGTTGTTATATATGTTTAGCCCTGAGAAGAGATGATTGTAAGGAACACCATGCCTGTCTTAACGTATCTGAAAGACTGTCACGTTGAAGACAAGACAGAATTGTTGAACATAGTTCCAGGAAATTGAGGCAAGGAACAAGGGCTTAAGTGGATTTCAACTGTATATGAGGAAGAATTCTAATATGAAGAGTCGTTTAGCAATGGAAATAGAGCAATGTTTAGCTGTTTAGGAGGTGGTGATCCCTCCTTTTCTGGAGATGTTTAAATAAAGGTTGAATGGCATCTGTTGGGGATGCTAGAGTTATGAATTCCAGCCCTGGGCAGGAATTGGACTAGATGATTTTCAAGGTCCCTTCCAACTTTTTCATTCAATGATCCTCTGATCACTTCTCAACCTCACAATTTCTCCACCCTCACGTCCTGTAATTGGAGTCAATCAATTAGGGTTTGATTTCAAGGATCACTCTGATTTGAAGCTGATCTGTTAAGTACCAAGGTGGTTGTTGTTGTTGTTAGTTGCAAAGTCATGTCCGACCCATTGTGACCCAATGGACAATGCTCCTCAAGGCCTTCCTGTCCTCTACCATCCCCGCTAAGTCCATTTAAGCTCACGCCAACTGCTTCAGTGACTCCATCCAGCCACCTCATTCTCTGTCATTCTTCTATTGCTCTCAAACGTTCCCAGCATTAAGCTCCTTCTCATTAGGTGGCCAAAGTATTTGGGTTTCACCTTCAGGATCTGGCCTTCTAAAGAGCAGTCAGGGTTGATCTCCAGGGTATTTTAGATAAAGAATGAAAGAAAGAATGTTTACTATTGTTTCACAATGATTGTTTGACTTCTTTCTGGAGTTGCAACCAAATTGTAGTCTAGAATCAGAATACAATGCAGTCATTCTCATTCTACTCTGCCTTAGTACATAATGCATGAAGATAGTGTTGTCAGCTGTTTGTACTTCAACACTAAATAACTTGATTTAACAGCAAATTACCTGTTGCTAAAAATGCTGCTTGAGGAAATTCAATTTCAAGATTATTTCAAATCCATCTTTTTTCCCCTGATTGAAATCCATCCACTTTAGTTTTAAAAAGTCTTGAAATTACCATTGGAGAGCCAGAAAGCTTTGATCCTCCTACAGGTTTCCAGTTAAATAGCATTTTAATATGACAGCCAATTCTAAAACTCCTTTCACCAAAAGGCCACTTTGATTCACCCACTTTCTTTTCATATCTGAATTTGCATTTCTTTAGAGAGGGAAAGCTCCAAGGCCAAGTGTCATAAGGCTGAACTATACAACTTTCTTTTCTCATCACTTTCTTGCCAAACTGCAAAATTTAATTCCAGCTGAGCATCTGTCCATCACATATAATGGTAGGATTTCTTCAACATCAGTATCTTTAAAATGGATAAAAAAATGAATCCTTTTTTAAAAAAGGATTTTTCTCCTTTTCTCAATTGATAGTTACTGTGAATTTGAAATGCAGACTAACACATTCCACATTCAAATTTCTGTTTCTTTATCTCCTTCCAATCATGTGTCTTTATTTGTTTGCTTTATGTACCTGCGCATTGAGCCCATTTTTAAAATGATCTTGGACTACAAAACATAGATCCTAATTAATTATTCAATGGTTGCACCTTCTGAAAATTGAACACACAATATTTTTTTGGTGTGGTTTCATTAACATACCAATCTCCAGCCTTTTAGGCTAACCTATAGGAAGACGGTAACAGAATTAGACGTTATCCATCAGTTCAGTGGTGGCGTTCTACCGGTTCAGCCTGGTTCTGGCGAGCCGGTAGCAGCAATGAGCAGCGGAGACAGAACCAGTTCTCTCCACTGCCGCCCACCTGGGCCCCCATACTCACCTTTATCCACTGAATTTGAAGCACAGCTGCTTTGCGCAGCACTGAAGGGTGCCGCGCAGCAGCTGCTGAAGTGACCGGCATCGTGCAGGCTTGCAGGAGGCGAGTTAGAATGCCTCTGCGCCTGCCCAAATGCCTTTGCGCCTGCACAAAGTGTGCGTTTGGCACGCGCATGCACACAAAGTGTGTGCACGCTCGCAAAGCGTGCCCATCAAACCGGTGGCAAAAATATTTGAATTCCACCACCGCATCAGTTGTTCTCTTTCTCAATAAAATAGAACGTCCCAAATAAGTCTCCAGAAGAGAAGAACTGAATCAAGCCATAAAAATATTATCATTCACAGAGATGAGTGTCATTTGTGTTACAGTGTTGAAATGAGATTCAGTTGAACAGGGTCTATACTTAATTGCTCTAGGACAGTGGTCCCCAACCACCGGGCCCCGGACCGGTACCGGTCTGTGGATCATTTTGTACCGGGCCGCCTATTTTGCTTGGGCGCCGCCATCTTGTTTCGATGGCGCTTGAGAAAGTGCTTCTGGGTGAGCTTGTCGGTCGTCGTTTGGAAAGCAGCGTTTGGGTGCTGAAGGAATCCTCGCGCCTTAGTTTCGTCGAATGTGGCTATCCTGCTTTAGCTATTTTGCCATAGAACAAATCTTGCCTAGCACGTACACCTCTCAGGGCAAATTCCACTGACAGGACTGAAACTGACAGGATTAACTCCAAAAGTCTGTGTCAGCTAAAAACTGTGTATTTGGTATTAAGACATGTTTACCTGAAAAGTATCAGTCATGAAGTTTGCTCCTTGTGTCACGTAGCTTGGTGTCAATGATTAACTCTGTAACTTCATTGTTTCCTGCAATCACCCCGCACCCCCGTCTTTGAATCAGCACAATAAAAGAGGACAGCGCAAAGCAATCGGGGCCGCCGGGACAATTCCATCTGCCCCAGGCGCGATGTGTTTCCTCACCTAAAGAAACTATTTGTTTTGTGTCTTTTTCTTTGTGCTTTGGCACTCACCCTTGCGAGGGCTCCGCTAAATTATTTCTTGAAGGGAATTCAGCAACAGACTGGAAAATCGAATCAACGGACCGGTCGCTCGACGCGACAGCTGGGGGCTCGTCCGGGATCCCTCGATTCGTCCGGGATCCCTTCGATTTTCTGGTTTCACGGTGTGACTTCTGTCTAGGGGTGCATCGCCTTCACTCCCATTTCTACGCACCTGGCATAGGCTCCGTACGAACGTAAGTAATGGGCTCCTCACTTTCCAAGGTTTCGTCAGGACATAGGGACGAACTTTACGATTTGGTGAAGAAGGCTAATTCCTTTCAAAAAATCAATGGTACCACTGTGTACCCTATTTCTAAGAAATCTTTAAATAAATTTATAATTTACATTGAGGCACATTGTCCAGCCTATCCATCTGCTGGAACTCTCAGCCATTCTCTATGGGAAAAATTAGGGAAATATCTACACGAAATTCCTAGAGCTCCCATGGATATACTCATTTCTTGGAGAGCGATCATGGCTGCTATAACTACTGTTTATCCTCCTTCTAGTCTTCCTGAAACATCTTTTTCTCCTGTTTCCTCTGATTCCCCTTCTTCTCATTCAAAAACTACTAAGCCTCTTGTGGCTCATCTTGATACAATTTCTTCCTTACCACCTCCGTATCCTGACATTTCTTTCCCTCCTCCTTCCGCTCCATCTTCTCTTTCTGACTCTTCTCCGATAAAACCTGTGGGAGGTATTATAACTAATCTTCTGTCATCACCTCTGCCTTTAGAAACAGAAGATCCTTCTGCTTATCCTATGACTATTATCCCTGGTGCAGCGGGAGGCAATGTTCACAGCAACATTGAGTTTAAAGTTTTAAAAAATATAAAAGATGCAGTTACAACTTATGGATTACATTCTCCTTTTACTCGGGGAATACTTGATTCTTTGGTCACTGCTAATACTGTTATGTTACTTTATGACTGGAAAATGCTTTTCTCTATGCTTATGACTCCAGCGCAATATGTTGTGTGGCAATCTGAATATGAAAAAGGTGTTGAGGCTGAAATTCGTAGGGGTCTGCCTGCTGGAGTAACTGTAGATCATTTAATGGGAAAAGGTCAATCCTCTACTCTAGCACAACAACAAAATTCCCCCCGTCGCAGTTTTGCCATTATTCATATGTGTGCTATGAATGCTTTAAAGCGAGTGGATGATTCAGATTCGCAGTCCACCCAAGCATTTTTGAAAATTATGCAAAATCCTGATGAGCCATATGCTTCATTCATCAGTCGCCTTCAGACAGCCCTAGATCGACAGATAGATAATTCTACTGCCAAACAAGAGTTACTTATAAAATTGGCTTTTTCCAATGCAAATCAGGACTGTCAAAAAATTCTACAGCCAGTCGCTAATAAGCCAGGCGTGACATTGGCTGAGTTTTTACAACTCTGTAGAATTGTAGGAACAACCACTCATAAAATGAATATGCTTGCTACTGCTATCACTGCTTCATTATCGGATCCTAATTCCGCATCCACTTCTCCTCCCGATGCTTTCGCTGTAACACGCAACGGCAATTGTTTTAACTGTGGCAAGCCCGG
Source organism: Notechis scutatus (assembly GCF_900518725.1). The sequence goes on along the minus strand of NW_020717887.1, from coordinate 17,808 downwards.
ACATTTTAAAAATCAATGTCGCATGCCAGGGGGTGGGGCCGCTCTTCGTGGCCAAACTAGAGGTCCACCTCCCTCATCTAAGCCACAAACCATCTGTCCTCGCTGCCGGAAAGGCTATCATTGGGCTTCACAATGTCGTTCTAATCCTTCTCTCTCTCAGCCTTCGGGAAACTAATTGAGGGGTCTTCAGCTAGCCCCACCACAAAGGCTGAATTACCTGCCACAACATTTCCTGTGGTGCTGTTAGAGGATCTTGTGTATGATGATCCTGGTGCTGTTTTTACTCTTCCTTTAACTACAACGCTTTTCAAACCTCTGCCTCCTTCCACACCTGTCTTACTTATTCCCAATTCTTCCCTTACCATAGAGGGTGTGGTTGCTGCTCCTTACTTATATGATTCTTCTGCTCTTAATAATCTTGCTTTGGCTGCAATAGGGGATCGTTGCTTTTCTTTAAAAAAGGGGACAGTAGTGGCTACGCTTATAATTTTGCCTCTTTTTGAACCTCTCTCCTTGTTTGCATTACAGCAGCCTGTCCAAGCTTCAAAACCCACTCTTTCTGTCACACTCAATGGTCGCATTTTTGATGGTCTGATTGACACCGGTGCAGACGTTTCTGTTATTCGTTCCTCTGAATGGCCCTCTTCTTGGTCTCTCACAGAAGCTTCTTCAGTGCAGGGCGTAGGTGGGGCACAAGCTGCTAAGGTCAGCTCTCATTGGCTTTCTGCTTCTACTGAGCATTCTACCTTAACTGCTTATCTTAAACCCTATATCCTTCCTCTACATTGCAACCTCTGGGGACGTGATTTATTCTCTCAATTTCAGGCTTATATTCAGCTGCCATAGTTTTTCTATCTAAATGTCTATTTCTCCTTTATCCCTTACTCTTAAAACCTCTCTTCCTGTTTGGGTGGATCAATGGCCTCTCACCAAAGAAAAATTGGAGGCTTTACATCTTCTTGTCCATCAACAGTTAACAGAGGGACATATTGAACCATCCACCAGTCCTTACAACACCCCAGTCTTTGTAATTAAAAAGAAATCTGGCAAATGGCGCCTCCTTAATGATCTTCGAGCCATTAATTTAATTATTCAACCCATGGGACCACTGCAGTGTGGCCTGCCTAATCCTAATTTGATCCCAGCTGGATTTGATCTCATAATAATAGATTTAAAGGACTGTTTCTTTTCCATACCTCTGGCACAAAAAGATAGGATCATCTTTGCCTTTACAGTACCAGAGCTTAACAACTCTAAACCCACCTCTAGGTATCAATGGAAAGTTCTTCCACAAGGTATGCTAAATTCACCAACTATGTGTCAATTTTTTGTCAATGAGGCTCTGCGGCCTTATAGATCTCAATTTCCTAGTTTTCTTGTATATCATTACATGGATGATATCTTAATTGCTGCCGATGGGCCAAAGGGGACGGTCCAAAAAACCTTCCCGATCCTCTTGACCACATTAGCAAAAGCAGGGTTACATATAGCACCTGAAAAAATCCAGTCTCACTACCCAATGCAATATTTAGGCCACAAGGTTTTAGCTTCTACAGCATCTCCACATATTCCTTCACTCACACTTCCCCAGCCAACCACGCTGGTTCAATTACAGCAGTGCTTGGGGGTTATTAACTGGGCTCGACCATATCTTGCTCTAACCACACAGATGCTATCACCACTCTTTCAAGCACTAGTAGGATTGAAAAATCCTGCAGATAAGGTCTATCTTTCAGATCAGCATCTAGAAGCTTTAAAACAAGTAAACACAGCCCTAGCCACCCGGTGGGTAAACCGTGCACTCACAGACACACCACCTTCTCTTGCTATCCTTTCCACTCATCAACTACTGACTGCAATAATTGTCCAAATATCAGATGCAAGAAATCTTCATATCTTGGAATGGCTACACCTACCACACACTCCAAAAACATCTATTTTTACTAGAGCAGAGCAAATGGCTTCTCTTATAGAAAAAGGGCGTAAGAGAACCAAAGCCCTGATGGGAATGGATATTTTTACATTGTATATTCCTTTTAAGATCACTCAATGGGAACCTCTTTTTCAGACTTCCACAACACTGCAGGACGCGTTGGAAGATTGGTGTGGCCAAGTGTCGTGCCACCTTCCCTCTGATTCACGACTGCAGGTGTTGCGGACAGTTCCTTTTGTTTTACAATCACCTTTTGTCCAACAGCCATTGAAGGAAGGCTTCACTGTATTTACTGATGGTTCAAAAAATATTGGAGCATGTACATGGTACGAAAATGCTCAATGGCATAAACATTTAACTACTTCACAAACATCAGCACAACAAGCTGAATTAGCTGCCTTCCTATTGGCGTTGTCTCTTTTTTCACAACAACCTTTAAATGTAATATCTGATAGCATGTATGTTACCCAGATGGTTGCTCATATTTTCGATGCATATATCTCCCCTGTTACCCCTCCCTCTCTCATGACACTTTTTTTGCAGCTTCAGACCCTGTTGAAGAAACGAGGGAAACCTTTATTTGTAGCCCATATCAGAAGTCATCAGCAATTGCCTGGATTCCTAGCAGAAGGCAATCATATGGCAGACGAGGCTTGTAAAATTATGGCCTCCTCTCCCCTTCTCCAACAGCCTTCACCTGGGGAGAGTCATGATTATTTTCATCAAAACAGGAAAGCCCTAGTGCGACAATTTGGAATTACATATCAAGAAGCCACGGCAATAATTCAACAATGTCCAACATGTAGCTTGCAGGCCAAAGGTATCCCTGAAGGCGTTAATCCTAGGGGTACTCAAGCCTGTAATACATGGCAAATGGACATCACTCATTATCCTCCCTTTGCTCCCTGGAAATACATTCATGTATCAGTAGATACTTATTCAGGGTTTATTATAGCAACATTGCAAAGAGGAGAGGCTACCAAAAATGTTATTAATCACTGTATTCGATCATTCGTAACGTTGGGATGTCCAAAAATTCTCAAAACAGATAATGGTCCTGCTTATGTCAGTTCTCCCTTTGCTGAGTTTTGTCATAAATGGGCCATCATCCATAAGTTTGGCTTGCCCTTCAACAGCCAAGGTCAAGCGATTGTGGAGAGATCGCACCAAACTTTGAAACAAGCCCTTGATCGGCACTTGGGGAAAAAAGGCTCAGGCCCCCCGAACCTCCCAACGTTGCAAAATATTTTAAATGTTTGTCTTTACACTCTTAACTTTCTCAATCTTACTGGCTCTCCTCCTGCCACGGCGGCTTCTCGCCACTTCACCAAGCCAGTAGTTCCCTCTTCCCGTCCTCTTGTCTATTTCAGACAGCTTCCAGATCCTGCGTGGAAAGGTCCTGCACAGCTCATCACCTGGGGAAAGGGTTACGCTGCTGTCCAACTTCCTGATCGAGTGCTTTGGGTTCCTGCTCGCTGTGTCAGACTTTACCATGGCAAACCTGACTCTAACTCTAATCTTTCTTCTGATATCAATACTTCCTGTCTTTTCTCAATTTAGGGCATCTCCTGATGCTATTTTTGCTTTCCTTGCTGACACTGTTACCTTTGTTTTTAAAGATAATCTCCTTCCTGCATGTAATTATGTTTTCCAACATAACGGTCGTCTCCTTTCTCCTACTTCTGACATAACTGTTTACTATTACTATTCTTCTTGTTTAATATTTTTAACTATACATGTCACTCCGCTTACTATAGGTTCCTATTCTTGCTTGGGGTTTTTCCACAATCACACCTATTTCAATCACACTGTTCTATTGCTTTCCACTCCTTCAGTGGCATCTCCTACACTATCCTCTGTTTTCCTTACATTGCCCTCTCTAGCTAATTCTGAGCTACCTTTTCCTGGAGACAAACTATGATGGCATCTTCGTTGCTGCTTTCCACCTTGTGATGTCACCAACTGCATATGGCATCATTCATCTTCCTGGGTTCCTGATTGCTACAAACCACCTGTTGTGCGAAGACGCCACCTCATCTATGACGACACCCATCGCAAGACTACGGCTCTCATTCGAGCTCGCCATCTTCGGTATCCTGCCTTCATCGGTGACAGCTCCATCTCTAAGCAGCCTGCGCCTCATGCTATTCCACGATTTGGCTATCGTCGCACTCCTCGAAGCATACAACCATCCTCTACAAATGAACATCAACCTCAAACTTATACCTGGACTATCCTTGACTTTCAAGGAAAAATTTTAAATACCACCACTAACTATACTCGATGGCCATGGTTTCCTCAGCTTTTCATGGATTTTGCTGAAATGGGAACAGGAGTCGAAAAATTCGCAGACAAAAAATTGCAAGCTGATACATGGGACAAGCAAGGCTCCTGCTCTCCAGCACCTGCTGACAACTATAGACTATATTTTTGCCCTGCCCACAGTACTGGCACTTCTCGTTCTGCCTGCGGTGGGGTAGTTGACAGATATTGTAAAAAATGGAGTTGTGTGTCCACAGGTCATATCTGGTGGGAAGCACCTACCAAAAATGACTATATTCATATTACCCGTGCCCAAGCACAGCATCCCTGCTCTTCATGGCCTTGTTGTGGACAGAGAATGAATCCACTCATAATCACCTTTACTGCACAAGGAAAGACACTTGCAAAAAAACAATGGATGGTTGGGTTTACTTGGGGAGGGCGTCAGTGGGATGGTCAAGGAGATGAAGGGAATGTTTTTACAATTCGCCTCTCGATATCCATGTCCACTTACGATGTTGGTCCCAATCCCAATTTGAAATCAAACTTTCTACAAAAACCCAATATCCAGGTGAATCCATTGGTACAGTTGGTCAATTCTTCTTTCACATTGCTAGCAACTACACTTAATGATTCATCCAAAACTGATCAATGTTGGCTTTGCTTATCTGATTTGCCACCATTCTACGATGCAGTAGCTTCCAATGAACCCATTAGTAACTCCACCAGTGACACACAATGCCGATGGAACACTTCCTCCATCACTATCACTGACATAATAGGTAGGGGATGTTGCTTAGGACACATACCTGCTAATTACTCCCAATATTGTCAGAATGTTTCATCTGGGTATCACTGTAATGTATATCTACCAAAAGAAAGATCAAACCTTAACATTGGAGGCTACGGTCCTCTATATACCACCTCCAATGGCAATATCAAGGCTCGCCTCAAGGGACAATTCTTTATCCCAGGTAATAATTCTGTATGGGCCTGCTCCACTGGAGCCACCGCTTGTGCTCATGGTGATGTTCTTATTGCTCAGGGATCCTTTTGCATTCAGGTAAAATTACTCCCAAAGATCACTTTTTATCCAGGGTCGGAACTTGTTAATGAACTTGAACCTCCACAATTCCCCCTTCGTCAGAAACGAGAAGTCATAACAGCTGTAACACTATCTGTATTGCTGGGTCTTGGAGCCGCAGGTGCAGCCACTGGGGTAGCGGCTCTAGCTGTTGGTCCTCAACAGTTAGCAACCCTCAGTTTACAAATAGATGAAGATCTCAAACGCATAGAGACTTCAATTTCTGCTCTCCAAACTTCTCTCTCATCTCTAGCTGAAGTGACCCTTCAGAACAGAAGAGGTCTAGATTTGTTATTTTTAAACAAAGGGGGATTATGTGTAGCAATAAAGGAAGAATGTTGTTTTTATGCTGATCATTCAGGAGTTGTCAAAGATTCTATGGCTGAATTACGTAAACGTTTGAAGGATAGAGAGAATGAACGACAACAAGGTCAGCCATGGTATCAAGGCATGTTTAATTTTTCTCCCTGGTTAACCACTTTATTGTCTGCTCTAATAGGTCCTCTTGTGCTATTGCTTCTTGCTAGTACTATTGGTCCATGTGTATTAGGACGTTTAGTTACCTTTTTGAGGGATCGTTTGAATACCCTTGATAATGAAGTTAACAATACTCAAAAAACGGTTAGCTTTCTCACAAAAGATCTTGTCAAAAAACCTTTGCTGGAATGGTCCTCTGACCTAGAGTCAGAGGAGGAAATAGACACTATTAACTCCTTTTCTCCCAAAGAAGTTTTGTTAACTCTGCCCAGCCACGATTCGGGGGATGAGGACTTTTCCTCGTATGAGTTGGTTCTGCAAGGCATCAACAAACCGAAGGGTTTGTTGCCACCTTATGGGACTACTTGGGAGGAGAAAGGACTCTACCTAGAATCATGAGCACAAAAATAAAGAAAAGGAGGAATTGTGGCTATCCTGCTTTAGCTATTTTGCCATAGAACAAATCTTGCCTAGCACGTACACCTCTCAGGGCAAATTCCACTGACAGGACTGAAACTGACAGGATTAACTCCAAAAGTCTGTGTCAGCTAAAAACTGTGTATTTGGTATTAAGACATGTTTACCTGAAAAGTATCAGTCATGAAGTTTGCTCCTTGTGTCACGTAGCTTGGTTTCAATGATTAACTCTATAACTTCATTGTTTCCTGCAATCACCCCGCACCCCCGTCTTTGAATCAGCACAATAAAAGAGGACAGCGCAAAGCAATCGGGGCCGCCGGGACAATTCCATCTGCCCCAGGCGCGATGTGTTTCCTCACCTAAAGAAACTATTTGTTTTGTGTCTTTTTCTTTGTGCTTTGGCACTCACCCTTGCGAGGGCTCCGCTAAATTATTTCTTGAAGGGAATTCAGCAACAGACTGGAAAATCGAATCAACGGACCGGTCGCTCGACGCGACAGTCGAAGAGGGGGCGGCGGCTTCGAATGAAGAGCCATCCTGATGGCGGTGGAGTCTCACGTTACTCAGGAGGAAATTAAGAAAGAGCCCGAAAAGCCCATCGACCGCGAGAAGGTACAAAGGAGGAGTTGAAGGTGGCGGGGAGAAGCGGGGGACGGCTGGCTGGCCGGTCGCTCAGCTCGCCTTGCCTTGGTCATGTGTGTTGATGCTGGTACCGGTCCGTGGATCGGTCCGTGGATTGTACCGGTCCGTGGTACAAAAAAGGTTGGGGACCATTGCTGTAGGATAAATTTGATCCAGTGGGATCAAATGTGTTTTGATCAGAAGGTCTTTCTTCTAAATCAGTAGAATGCAAAACACAGAATAACAAAGTAGGAAAGGACCTCGGGGATCTTCTAGTCCAATGCCCGGCTCAAGCAGGTGACCCTACGACTTTCCAGACAAATGGCTGACAAATCTCCTCTTAAAAACCTCCAGTGATGGAGCACCCACAATTTCTGGAGGAAAGCCATTCCAATGATTAATTGTTCTTAATGACAGGAAATGTCTCCTTAATTCTAGGCTGGATCGCTTTTTGTTAAACTTCTACCCTTTATGTCATGTCTTGCCAACAGATCCTTTGAAGAATACATTGAACCCCTCTTTGTGGGAGGCCCACAGATATTGGAACATTGCTATCATGTCACTCCTTGTCCTTCTTTTCACTAGACTAGATATACCCAATTCCTGCAAACGTTGTTCATATGTTTTAGCCTTCAGACCCTTCATCATCTTTGTTGCTCTTCTCTGCACTCTTTCTAGCATCTTTTTTATATTGTGCTGTCCAAAACTGAATGCAGTATTCCAAGTATGACCTTATCCGTGTGGTATAAAGTGGTACTAATACTGCACATGATCTTGATATTATCCCTTTGTTGTTGCAGCCTAGGACTAATAGTTCAGTTGCACCAGGTAAAAGAGCACTGAATATTTAACCAGCCAACCTTCCAGTTTTGCTAAACGTATTCTTGACAGACTTGAGAATTGAAAACCCTGTGCCGTATATCCGGTGAGGGAAGAAATGACATTAAAAAGTTTACATCCTATTCTACAATCATTCTATAATTAAAAAGGTAAGAAGGAAACAAAAAGACTAGAACACATCCTCTCCAGCAGCCAATACACAGATAAGCAAGGATTAACGCCAGACAATCAAGCAGAAAACAATATGCTATCCAAGGTACTACTGAGAAGAAAACTACAGTCTCACCAACACTAGCAGCACAAGCTCCTGTGTATAAACAAGGAAAACCACACTCGTTGCACTGATGAAGTTACCTAGTTGGGTAATGAAATACCTGCAAGCAAACAACCAAGCTCAGAGAGTATAGGGATTTAACTGTCATGATAGTTGAGAGGTAGCAAAAAGGAATCTATGAGCTGGAATTGCTCTGCATTTTGGAGCAAAGCTTTCAGGACAAAAATAGATGCAGAAACCTCTTCTGGTCATCCTTAAAATGGATGCATTTTTCACCATTCCTACTGTACTTCTTGCCCAAAGCAATGCATCAAAAATATAGCCCACCAGTGTGAATAACAAGGTTTCCTCATTTATCTATCAACAGTATTTACTTTTGAGAACTGGATTCCAACTTGAAATGCATTTGAGTCAACCATGATGCCAGAAGAAACATGAGGTCTCCACATGTTTGATGATAATTAATGAAGGATAAAGTGTGCACAACAGGCATACCCTTTTCAATTTGTCTTTGAATTGGAGGAGAGGATCTCTATAGGGATCTACACTCAACATTATGTCAGAATTCAGAGCTGCTATGAATAAAAGTGTATCCTCTGAAAATGCATGGCGAACAAATGGCCAAAGGGTTATTTACTGCAGCTTTCAGTCCCTGCAGCTCCCAACCATAGTCTTAGTTTAGCCTGCTTTAAAAGGGGATTAGCCTTCTTAGAGCAGAGAATCCCCAAATTTATGCATGGAGCAATAGTGATGCAATGCTTCTTTGCTCTGTTCTGAATCTCTCATCATGCCATTTTATTGGATGACCCAAGTAGGGGGGAAAAAAATCAGCCTATGCCAGGTCAGAGACAATTAATTCACAGCTGTCATAAACTGAACCACAGACCCACAGTCAGGGTTTCTGTCACGGGGATAGAAGCATAATCAGTCAACTCCAGGCTATTTACAGATGGAATGGGACAACTCACCACAGCCAATTTGTTGCAGTCAACTCAGCATGGCCAACTCACCATGGCCAACTCATGGCAGGATAACTCATCACAGCCAACTCGCTGCAGGACAATATGCCATGGGACAATTTAACAATTCAGTGTAATTATTTAAAATAAATAAATGTTTTTAATCTTTAACATTTAATAAATGTTTTAAATGTGTCATTCACGTTTTCATTTTGTCTCTCCTTTTGAATCCTTTCTTTAATGATTCTATCCCACCATTTCTTGGATATTAGTGTAACTCTTGTCCTGCAATAAATTGTTCCATGGCGAATTGGCTAAGGCAAGTTGGCTGTGGTGAGTTGGCCATGGAGACTTGACTGTGGTGAATTGTCACACACCCTTCACAGAATGTGTATTGCCATTTTCAGTTCCATGATGCTAAACAGACCCAAGTATAGAAAAGGTCTGGTAAATAATAACAAAGGTGATTTCGCTGGTTTGTCTCATTTCAGCAACTGACAGTGCAACAATACAGCATGCTGACTGCAGCCATAACTTTTAGAAATATGCCTGGATGACTTTTTGCAGGGAGTTAATCAAGCTCCATTATCTTCTGATCATCTTTTTTCTCCATGTGTGTCTTGCTTTTGTATCTGTTCCTTCCCAATTTTCTCTGTTGGTTATCTTTGCCAAGCAGAGAATGAACGAAGCCTGGGGAGAGTTGATAAAAAAGGGGGGGGGCGAGAAAAGAAAGATTGTACTAAGCTGCACAACAGAAGGAAATTGCTACTCAGTCCCCCGAAGTCCATATCTTTAAAGAGTGTATTCTGTATCCCAACTTGATTGGAGAAAAAAGACAGTTTTAGAGACTGGAAATATACTACCCAATGATTTGGGGGATATTCCCATTTGGTTTATTTGGGGGATAGCTTTTAACCTTTCCAGTATCTTCCATGAAACATTCCACCACAACAGTGTTTTGTTCAAGGGTGTCCACTGGGAAGATGAGCAAATCAAGAAGGAAGATTTTTGACCTTCCTTCCTAACCAACCTAGCTGACAACTTTATCATCCAAAAGATAGAACTAGAGGTACAGTTATACTGGATTTAATTCTTACTAACAGAAAAGAAGTGATAGGGGAGGTTGAAGTTGCTGGAACTTTGGGGGAGAGTAACCCTGCCAATTCAAAATAATGCAGATACAAGCAATAGAGCAACAATCAAACCAATACTTTAGATTTTAAAAATCTAAAAAAAGTCCTAAAGAAAACTATCTGAGGACTGACTTCCGGTTTGTCGGCTTTGCTAGCGGCAGGGATTCGCGATACTGCGCGATCCCTGCGGCGCTAGCCGTTTTGGTGCCTCCGATCCAGACGGGTTTGGAGGCTAAGGCTGCCCTGCAGGGGCGGCTGAAGATAGGGGGGATCCGGAGAGGGGTTTGGGGGTGTTGCAGACCCCCTCCCCGGCCGGCAAAACCCCCTTTTCTCAAGACGGTGCAGCGGCGGTCCGTAATGGCCACCACAAAGAAGCCGGCAGCTGGGTAAGAATGTGCAGGAGGAAGAGGAGAAAGTTTTTGACGTGAAAGTTTTTCTTGGCTGACCCAGGACTTTAAGACACATTTAACATCCTGAAACATTATTCTGTTGTTGAAGTGTTCGGTTTTGGCGATAGTTCTGGTATTTTTAAAGTCAATCTCATGTCGAACACTTCAACAACAGAATAATCAGAGAAGCCATAGAGATAGAAAAACGCCCACACAGCATGAATAAAAGAGATGACACCTCCCGCTTACCAGCCATTTGGAAACCCGCCCTCATGAACAGACGAGTACCTAACATGATGAATGACACCAGACCCACACCCAAGAGGGCTACACAAGATGCCACCACCACACTTCCACGTAAAAAGCAGACTCACACCCACACAGAAGATGAGACACGACCACAGACCAGAAGCCGCACTGCAGCTGCATCACTACCCACTTCAACCCCCCCTGAGCCATACATGAAGCGAACTGACCCCCACCATGAAGATGCAGCACGACCACAAACTCGAAGCCAAACAGCAAGATCACAGCTCACCAGCTCAAATCCCCCAGTAACTAAGACCAACCTGAGCACAACCAAGCCCCCACCTGAACAGAACACACCTCCAGCCAATCAGAACATGGCCAACCCCCCAACCAATCAGAACACAGCCAAACCCCCAACCAATGAGAACACACCCCCACCCAATCAGAACACAGCCAAGCCCCCAACCAATCAAGTCACACCCCCACCAGCAGTTAAAAGGAAGAAGCAGCTGCAAGCTCACATCACTCTGAGAAGCACAGAGCTGAAGACAGAAGCCTGAAGATGATGAATGAGACTTCATCGAAACGTTGCCTAGATACTTCCAATCTTATGCGGGAGAAAACCCGAATAACCAAAGATCCACATACAAATACCTGCGAGAACCTCAGAAAACAAATATATATATATAAAGAAAGAAAGAAAGAAAGAAAGATCTTGTTGGAGGAGATGCCTTAAGGATTCGAAGACTGAAATTTATTGCAATAAGGCTTTAAAATACAGATTGGGTTTTTCTTTTTTTTTTAATTGATATTACCCCGGGAAGAGAAAGTGAGAACTTTGTTTTGGCTTGGACTGATTGATGACTTTGGGACTTTGGGACTGTTCTAACTCTTGAAACATCTTGGTTGTTCTAAGAAGAAAGAGGAAAAAAAGAAAAGAAAAGATTTATAATGGCTTTATCTGTTGATGAACTGAGAAAAGAATATGAAAAATAAAAAAAGAAGGCAAGGACGCTGTGAAAGAAGCTTTTCTCTTTTTAGAAATGGCGCTTGCTATCTATCAACAAACGCAACAACAGATGGAGGCAGCAGAAGAAGAAGAAGAAGATTCCATCTTTAATGAATCTCAAAATTTAATTAAGAAAGAAAGGAGAAAGAGAGGAAGGAAAATAAAGGACTTAAGACTTAAAAAAACACCCAAGAAAGAGAAAAATAAGATGCAAAATCAATATAATGTTAGAAAACAAAAGAAAAAAGGAATACAACAGAGAAGGGAAGCTAACAAGGCAGAGGCTAGGAGAGGGGGGGGAGGTAAGAAGGCCTGGTGGGAGAAGAAAGGAAGGGAGAAGGCAGAAAAAAGCCACAAAGCTTTGAAACAAGATGGGAAAAGAGGAATTTTTTTTAGGGACAAAGGGTAATGTATAATTTCTTTAAAAAAGATTCTGCAAGGTACATAAGATGGTACTGTAGCATTTGTATTAGAAATAGAAAATTAGAATGTTATAAGAATTAATAAGAGATTAAAATATTGAAATGTTTAGTAATGATTGATTTTAAAACCTAATAAAATATTAAAGGGAATGTTTAGAATATTGAGTTTAATTAAAGAATCTAATTGACTATGGTGTTGATGCTATTATAAACTTATTATTGTAGCATTTGTTTTTGGAAAAGATAATTGGAATGTTATAAGATTCAATATTTAGATTTATTATTTAACTATGTATTTAATCATCTTGGATTTATTATTTTTCTTTTTAAAAGTTAGTAGATAGAATGTACCAAGCAGAATCAGATTGGGTATTAGGTGTTATATTAAATGTTAATTTAGGGTGATGATAGAAAGGCATCATACTCTGATTAGTGATTTCAGGAGAAATTCTTTTTCCTTTTTACTATAGGGAATGAGATAAATGGATAATAAAGAATGGACAAAAGATACAAATATAATGACTTAAATTAAAATGAATTAAATAAGATAGAATCAAGAAGAGTGAAATGTGTGGAGAAATTAATATAGAAGATATAGAATGGTAAATAAAATAGGTAATGGCATGTAAGATGAGCATGAACTTAATTGAAGTCCATATAGAGAGAGGTATCTGGGGCCAAGTTACTTTCCTAAAAGATGTCTTATATTTTTGTGTTTTGTGTGTTTATGTATGTGGGAGAATTAATAAAACCTTGCAGGAATGTAGGATGAGAATAATGGTAATCAAGTCAGAGAGAAATAGATGATAATTATAAACTGGATAAATATAGAGAATAATAATAATAATAATGAAATTGAATAAGAGTAAAGAGAAATACCTTGAAATTTGATAAGAGATATTTGTATGTTCATATGGAAATGGTCTAAAATAGAATTATGTTGTATTAAATAATGTTTTATTTGACTTGTAAAATTTATAATGGAAAAAGGTTTATGTATTTAATGGTTAATGATGGTTTGTTTGTCTTTAAAATTAATAAAATTTGTTTAAAAAAAAAAACTACCTGAGGACTGGAAAAGAGTTAATGTGGTTCCCTTCTTCAAATGGGCGGGGGGGGGGATGGATCCAGGAAACTGGAGACCAATCAGCCTGACATCAATACCTGGGAAGATCCTGGAAAAGATAATCAAGCAACATATCAGCAAACACCTATAAGCAAAGGTTATAACCAGAAGCCAACATGCCTTTGTCAAAAAGAGATGCCAAACAAATTTTATTTCATTCTTTGACAAAGAGACTAAACGAATGGACAAGCAAAATGCTGTGAACATAATATACTTGGATTTCAGTAAGGCATTTGATAAAGTAGACCACAATTTACTTCTTAGTTAGCTTGATAAATAGCACCACCATTAAATGTATTGGTAACTGGATGACAAACCATACTCAATGTGTATTTCTTAATGGAACTACATCTACAGTACATGAAGGGAAGTAAGCAGTGGGGTACCACAAAATCCAGTTTTAGTCACAGTACTTTTCAATATCTTCATAAACAATCTAGATTAGGAAATAGAAGGAGAACTTATCAAATATACAAATAATACTAAGCTGGCGTGAATAGCCAACACCTCAGAAGATAGGCTAAAGATCCAGCTGAATCTCAACTGACTTAAACACTGGGCCTTATCTAACAAAATGAAATTCAGTGGAGAGAAAAGTCAAGTTTTACACTTAGGTAGGAAAAACCAAATGTACAGGTACAGATTAGGCGAAACTTGGCTCAATATCAGTAACTGTGAGAGGAATCTTGGAGTCCTGGTGGACAATCATTTAAATATGAGCCAACAGTGAGTGGCAGCAACCAAAAAGGCAATACAATACAATTCTGCATTAATAGAGGGATAGAATCAAGATCATATGAAATATTAGTACCACTTTTTAAAGCCATAGTAAGACCACACTTGGAATATTGCATCCAGTTCACCACAATATAAATAAAAGACTCTGGAAAGAGTGCAGAGAAGAACATCCAAGGTGATTAGGGCCTGGAGGCTAAAACATATGAAGAATGGTTGCAGGAATTGAGTATGTCTAGTCTAGTGGTCTGATAGTTGAGGGGCTGCTACAAAAAAGGAGTCAACCTATTTTCTAAAGTGCCAGAAAGCAAAACAAGAAACAATGGATGGAAATTAATCAAGAAAAGAAGTAACTTAGAACTAAGGAGAAATTTCCTAACAGTTAACTAATGGAATGGTTTGCCTTCAGAAGTTGTGAGTGAGCATCACCAGAGGTGGTATTCAGCAGGTTCTGACCAGTTCTGCAGAACCGGTGGCAGAAATTTTGAGTAGTTCGGAGAACCGGCAAATACCACCTCTGACTGGCCCCGCCCCCATCTCTTCTCTGCCTCCCGAGTCCCAGATGATCAGCTGGATCTTCTTTGGTTTCCCTGCACAGGAAAACGGTGCTGGAAAGTAGGTTAGTGGGGTGAGAAGGGAATGGGATTTTGCAGCGAATCGGTTTGGAGCCAGCTGATCACCAGAACAAGGGGTTCGCCTGAATCAGTTCAAACCGGGAGAATCCCACCCCTGCTTATAAACGGATCTTCTGAAGCCAAATGGTAGTTGCTCCATTGTATAGGATTCCTTCTTCTTTTATTGTAATCCTTTCTGTTCTCTTTGGTTCTCTCTAGTCAATCTTCAAAGTCCCCTCTTTATCATCTGTTTATTTTCCAGTCAACAAAACTTTCCCATGGGAGAATTTCTTACAGTTAATTTCAAAATCTTCATTATTCTTTTATTTGAAGTTTAAAACACTTCACAGGAAATATACTTTCAAGTCTATCTAGCTCCTTAACTTAGAAAATCAACATTCTAGTCTCCCTGTTTACCAAAAAGTATTTCTTTTAATCCTTAAATTTACATCAGCCCTTTGTTCATCCAAAGTAGAAGGATGTATTCTCAGTGACGTATTAAAATGCATCCTTCAGAAATACATTCTTAACTTCAAAGAAGTTAGTAAGGAGCAGCTTCTAAAGAGGTTAAAAAAGGTAGGCAAACCTAGTGTTTCTTTGAAAAGCGCTGAATCATAGCTTAGGCAAAATGATTATTCCTCCAGCTTCCAAACCTCTCAAACTCCTGGAGAATGCTGTTTCAAGATGTCTTTGCAGGGAGATTCTGTCTTGAGCAACTGAATAGGCAATCTGTCTTCTCCTTAATCCGGAGAGGAATTTTACAAAGCCAACCCCAATTGCTTTTCATGGTTATAAGCCACCAAGGTTATGATGTGTAAAATGGGTAGCTATAATTTTTTAAAATGAATACACACATTGTTCTAGTCTTTCTTTGCAAACAAATGGTTCAATGCCCTTAATAATTCGGGTTGTCCTTCTTTGAATCTTTTCCAGACAGAACTGTACATCCTTTTGCTAAAGCTTGGGAATTGTTTTAGCCCAGCAGATCAGCCACCAAGTTGGCCTCCTTCTTTTCCCATTAACCAGGATGTTAGAATTCCTTTTCTTTGAGACAGACCATGAAATGGAGTTGGGAAAATAGGAGGAGCAGGACACTGTACCAATGGCCACCAAACCATCCACTTCTGAAATTGGGAAGGGAAGAAGAACGACTGATTATAGCAAAAATTCTTATGGACTTTGATAATGAGTGGCTTCGCTTTGTTGTACCCATCATTAAACTTCAAGAGATAGAAAGTTAATAGACCACGTAATGAAATTATCATACAAGATGATTCTGTTCCCAACTAATGAAAATAGGTTCTTCTTTCTGTGAAAATGAGACTGACTCTGTTCAAATCCTCAAAGGGAAAAAATCAGACTGCTTATATGTTCCAGATATTCAAACAGGTATGGGAATCTACAAGATGGCAGGATAAGACAATGTCAACCATCTTGCATCAACATTTGATGCACAAACACACAGAGACTGCAGATTTTGTTGTTATCGCAATTTATTTCTACACTGGGGACACAATGAATTGCTGTGTATTCATTAACAAAGTAATTAAGATAAAAATTATATTTTGGAATGCAAAGAATAATTGAGTTGAAATTGTCAGATTTTTGGGAAAGCAACCTCCCCCAATAAGATGCTTTGGACAATGCAGTAATAAATTAGTTTCTACAGTTTCGGTACAGGCTAGGCCTCACATAGGTTGAAAGCGCATACCAGGAACAGAGAACATCAATCAACAAACACGTCATCATGGGCAAATAACTGGAATGTAAGCGCTGATTTGCTACTTAGTACCTTTTAAACTGACCATGTAACTGTGATTGGATGTTACTATGTGTGCACTAATATTCTTACTCATGTAACTTAATGATTGGATAGACTTCACTGCTTGTGACGTATCACTGTGTGTTTTTAATAAAAGAGCTTCCCGAGCTCATAATCGGGGCAGCTCACCCAAGATAGAACCTGCGTTGGTGTCTTTCTTGATGCATTCGACCACCCAGTGAGAAGCCTTCCTAATGCGGAGCAAAGCCGCAGGACAAGAATTCCTATCTAAGAATAATGGAAGTTTGTAACTTAACTCTTTTAGAAGGAGTGGATTGTAGGTAAGGGATGTTAAAACAGTGCAAATCTGACAACAATGGAAAAACAACACATTTGTTTAAATAAAGCAGATGACTAGGCAACAGTACAGAATGGTGGGCTGGGGAAGCCAGTAAATGATTCCTAATCAATCACTTTTACACAAATTATAAGAGCCGTAGTGGTGCAGTGGTTAGAGGGCAGTACTGTAGGCTACTTCTGCTGACTGACTGCAATTTGGCAAAATGAGGACCCAGATTGTTGGAAGCAAGAGGCTGACTCCTGAGTTCCATTTTTGCTGGCACAGAGGCACTGTGGGCCAGTCCATCACTGTTTCCAGGGTGGCCTTGTGGGCCAGATCTAAACACCCTGCAGGCCAGATTCAGTCTGCGGGCCTTGAGTTTGGCACCCCTGCCTTAGAACAATGAATTCATGAGATGAATCATCACGAACAATAGCAGTGCTTTATTATCTCTGAA
Source organism: Notechis scutatus (assembly GCF_900518725.1). The sequence goes on along the minus strand of NW_020717887.1, from coordinate 702 downwards.
TCAATAGAGATGCCTATACAGAGTCAGACTGATGGCTCATTTACTCTAGTAGGGCTGACCATCGCTGACAGTAACTACTTAGATTTCCAGGCAGGCATTTTTGTAAATGACCTGAAGATGCAATGATTCATCCTGGAATTATTGACACAATAATTCTTCTGTACGTTTCATGGCCCCTCCTTATACAGGTAGTCCTCACTAACCAAATTCAGTAACTGAAGTTACTGTGGCACTGAAAAAAGAGGCTTAACGCTGGTCCTGGAAGTTGCAGCTGTCCAGGACCCTCTCAGTCACACAGCCATGATTGTGATTGTCAATCAGCACACATTTACAATACTTGCAGCGTCCCACAGTCACATAATCACTGTTTGCAAACTTCACAGCCAGTTTCCAACCAGCAAACTCAATGGGGAAGTCAGCAGGAAGTTGCAAGTTGCAATCCGGTGACATTATGCTTAACAACGGGAAGGGATTCGCGTCACGGTGGCAACCAGAACCGATATCGTAAATCAGAGTGATCATGAGACATTTCGCTTTGCAGTTACTTAGTGACAGATTTCTGGTCCCAGTTGCAGGCGGTAAGTGAGGATTACCTGTATGTCCATATTCCAAAAGATTGAATGGGGTGAAGGCAGATCAGTTGTCTCCATTCAAATAGTGAACCACTTCCATATTCTACCATGTTTCTCCAACAATACAGCC
>NW_020717886.1:0-31561 GCF_900518725.1 Notechis scutatus | reverse complement strand
TATCTATCTATCTATCTATCTATCTATCTATCTATCTATCTATCTATATATGCCAAGTACCACTCACTCATCACGAAATCTCCAGAACGTAAAGCCTACAAACTTGAAATTTGGCACATGTGTTCCTCTTGACTTCTAGGAACTCGCTAAGAAAGGATTTTTCAAAATAACCATCGGATCATTAGTATTTCATTAGTATTTCTTAATACAGTAATTAACACGCTCTGATGCTAAGGAGTTCTACTCCCCCTCCCCACATGAAAAGAACTCTCTTCCAACTGCCAGTTGCCTCACATTCCGTTACCTCAGTTCAAACTGGCAGATGTTCCGCTCCTTCACTCAGGCGTGGTCTGGGGCTCCTTACAGTAGGGGTGGGATCCTACCAGCATAACAACCAGTTCGGTAAGCATGCGCTTTGTGCATGTGCATACCAAACATGCGCTGCACGCGTGTGTGCAGTAGTTGTAAAACAACTTCTCCTGTGAGCTATAATCATTTCCTACTGACATGCGGCATTCAGCTGTGCCGCGCAAAGCAGCTAAGGTTGATTTAGCAAGGAATAAAGGACAGCCTAGAGCCCGGGTGGACAGGTGGGCTCAACTGAAGAAAAGAAGATATTCAGAGTGAAACGGTTCAGTGTCCGCTGCTCTTCAGAGCTACCGCTTCTATAGAACCGGGCCGAACCATAGAATCCCACCCCTGCCTTACAGTACTAAATGTCAGTACCTCATCAAAATGTCTATGCCTTCTGTTTTAGTCCCCTTGTCACTTCCGGTATTTTTGGAAAAACAGGAAGTAATGAAATGAGGCTAGTTTTCGGCCTACAAAGCTTACAGAAACCTGCAGAAGCCTTCCTCAAGCCTTTGGGAGGCTGAAAAAGGCCTCAAACCAGCCGAAAATCAGCTGTGAGGTGAAGTGCAGGTAAGGGAGCAGCGGGGTAGGGGGTCAGATCCAGCCCCTGGGTCTTGAGTTTGACATCCCTACACTAGAGCATCATTAGTGTAAGGCTGCCAAAAACCTTCAAGTATAATATACTAATTGTTAAGGTATTAAGATTTAAGAACTGACCAGCAGTGAATAACTCCTAGATGCTGTGAATCTGATGTAACATAGCCTGATGTAACAAGAGTGATTCAGCATAGTATGGGTATTTCCCTTTAAGACTGGAGGGTAAAGATTCCCTTAAGAGGTGTGTATATAAAAGGCAGCCATTAGAAGGCATGGTTCTCTTTCCTTGTGACCAGTGGTACAGAAGTTCTCCATGTGTTAGGAAGAAGAAAGCTTGCTTGTTAAGGTATTTTGCCACCACGTGTATATTATCTGTATGTACCTGTTGTATATTAAACCACTGTTAATGTCTCTATGTACCGTGTGTTGCTCCTGGGTTGTCTCATAAAGGTAGTCACACTGCCAAACGCTCTGACACTAATGAATTGCAACTGACGTCTCAGTCAACGGGATAGGCTTAACCCCGTGATAGTTATAATTCATTTTCTTTGACTGTCAACAAAAGGACCGCTTTTAGAGGTAGCATCCTGCCTGCCTGCCAACCCATAACAGAATGGGGGAGGTAAACCCCATCAATTAACCTGTCACATGACACAAACTATTATTGGTGATAACTTGAATCTATGGAGGTGTGAAATGAGATAAGAAGCTTTCACAGAAAGATAGAGTTATTTGTGGGGACAGAAAGTTTTGAAGTGGGCTAAAGGAGCTGGCAGATGTAGTGTTGAAGTCGCACTGGGAGGAAAACATTCACTAGCAAGCAACAATGAAGATAGATTGTCGCATGTTGCTGGAAAGATATAAGCAATTGGTCTGCCTGGCATTGGTTTCCAGAGGGAGAAGAGGACCCAATTCAATGCACTCAACAAAGATATCCCAGAAGGAGAAGAAGAATTGAACTGGAAATATTGCCTCTAATTTTGGTCACCACACCTAAGATGTTGAGACTCTAGAAAAGAGTGTGGAAAAGAGAAACAGAGATGATTAGGGGACTGGAGGCTAAAACATATGAAGAACAGTTGCAGAAATTGGGTACGTCTAGTCTAATGAATCAGGGACATGGTGGCTCAGTGGCTAAGACGCTGAGCTTGTCCATCAAAAAGGTCAGCAGTTTGGTGGTTCGAATCCCTAGTGCCGCGTAACGGAGTGAGTTCCCATTCCTTGTCCCAGCTTCTGCCAACCTAGCAGTTCGAAAGCATGTAAAAAAAAAATGCAAGTTGAAAAATAGGGACCCCTTTGGTGGGAAGGTAATGGCGTTCCGTATGTGTTCGGCGTTTAATCATGCCGGCCACATGACCACGGAGATGTCTTTGGTCAGTGCTGGCTGTTCGGCTTTGTAATGGAGATGAGCACCACTCCCTAGAGCCGGAAATGACTAACACAGATGTGTGAGGGGAACCTTTTACTTTTACCTTTATTCTAATGAAAAGAAGGAGTAGGGGTGACATGATAGCAGTCTACCAATATTTGAGAGACTGCCTCCAGAAAAAGGGGGTCAATTTATTCTTCAAAGCACCTGAAAGCAGAACAAAAAGCAATGGATGGAAACTAATCAAGGAGAGAAGCAACTAAGAACCAAGGAGAAATTTCCTGACAGTAGGAAAAAATAATCATTGGGATCGCTTGTCTCTAGAAGTTGTGGGTGCTCTAAAATTGGGGATTTTTAAGAATAGATGGGACCATTTGGTATAGAGTTTCCTGTTTGAGTCAAGGTTACACTAGAAAACCTCCAAAGTCACTTCCAATTCTGTTATTCACTTAGTCTGTTTACTTACTGTTCAATTGAATATATTGTACTGATAACTTAAGGCTGGTGGTTATGTTTATTTATTTTTAATAATAATAATAACCTTTATTGTCATTGTACATACATACAACAAAATTGATTTTTTTGCTTCTGCTGATGCTATCCATAACAAAAGTACAATAAAAAGGTAAAGATTCCCTTCGCGCATACGTGCTAGTCGTTTTCAGCTCTAAGGGGCGTGTGCTCATCTCCGTTACAAAGCCGAAGAGCCGGTGCTATCTGAAGATGTCTCCATGGTCATGTGGCTGGCATGACTAAACGCCAAAGGCGCACAGAATGCTGTTACCTTCCCACCAAAGTGGTCCCTATTTTTCTACTTGCATTTTTACGTGCATTCGAACAGCTAGCGTGGCAGGAGCTGGGACAAGGAACGGGAGCTCACTCCATGACGTGGCGCTAGGGATTCGAATGGCTGAACTGCCGACCTTTCTGATCGACAAGCTCAGCGTCTCAGCCACTGTGCTGCCGCATCCCTCTAAAAAGTACAATACAACATGAATAATATAGAAAGCGGTTTATGGATTTGATGTGGCCTAGTCTTTTGACTTGAGGTTGCTTGCAACAAATGGGATATTTATGATATTCTATGATGGTCATGGCCTTTTTTTTATTTATTTGATTTGCCAATTGTTTACAAGATAATAAGTATAAGTGTATACATAGTTGTGAATACATGAAATGGGTACATATAAGAAAAATAAAAGAAGAATAAGAGAAACAATAGGACAGGGACGGTAGGCACGTTGGTGCGCTTATGCACGCCCCCTACAGACCTCTTAGGAAAGGGGTGAGGTCAATAGTAGACAGTATAAGGTTAAAGTTTTTGGGGTTTGGGGAAGAAACTACAGAGTCGGGTAGAGTATTCCAGACATTGACCACTCTATTGCTGAAGTCGTATTTCCTGCAATCAAGTTTGGTGCGGTTAACTTTGAGTTTGTATCTATTGTGTGCTCTTGTGTTGTTATGGTTGAAGCTGAAGTATTCATTGACAGGTAGGACATTGCAATGTATGATTTTATATACCATGCTTAAATCAGACCGAAGACGGCGTAATTCAAGGTTTTCTAGTTCTAGAATTTCAAGTCTGGTGGCATAAGGTATTCTACAACGAGTAGAGGAGTGGAGAACTCTTCTTGTGAAATATTTCTGGACTTTCTCAATTGTGCTAATATCAGATACACCTTCTGACAAAGAGAAAGCGAAGGGAAGCCAGATTCACTTTACAACTGTGTTGCTAGTTTAACAGCTGCAGTGATTCACTTAACAACTGTGGCAAGAAAGAGGGGCAACATTCACTCGCTTAGCAACAGAAATTCTGGGTTCAACTAACGTCGTAAATTGAGCATTACCTGTGTGAGTATGCCCAAACTAAATAAGTATTCTCTTGGTTCCTACTCAAACCTGGTAGAATTCTTTGATACAATTGTAAGAAACACCAGAGCCCATTCATAACCAATTAATTTAGACATCTTACTCATTTGAATGGAAAGAGATTTGCAACCAGGTTATTCCAGATGTGATCTGACCTATCATCTCCTTCCTTTCACTGCTAATTCTCATCTGAATTTCATTCCTCCCTGAAATTCCCAGAGGGTCCTTTTGTATTACACCTCCATCTTCATTAATGTTGGCATCCCCTTCTGACTTACTGTGAATCTCATTAACGTGTTGTTTTTATCCTCTGTTCCTGGACCATAACTGAGCGTGTTAAATAAGATTGCTTGGAACACAACTCCCTGGTGACATCTCCTTTAAGTGCCCACAAACTGACATTCAGGTGTTTATCACCAAGGTATAGCTTGGATTTTTGTCAGAGCTGAAAGCAAGGATGGTATTCGTAGTTCCAGCTGCTTCTCTCGTGACATTTGGAGGATTTGAAAGACACACGGATGGTGGAGTACATGTGAAGATCAAAAACAGTTAAATAGTTTTCTCTGATCCAATGAGTGTGAGAGGATAGGCTGCCTACCAAATGGCCAGGATCCTGGGCTGCTGGTGGTAGTGGTGGTATTCTACCAGTTCAGCCCATTTTGGCTGAACTGGTAGCTCCGAGGATCATCTGTGAGCAAATCGGTTTGCTCCGACGATCAGCTGTTGGGACTGCTCGCCTGCCCCGGCTGTATTCTGAACTTTATTTCCTGGTTTTGAAGCTCAGCGGCTTTGTGCAGCACAGTGGATTGCTGCAGGTCAGCTGTTGAAGACACAGGGAGAGTGCAGGATTGCAGGAGAAGGTCAGTGTGATGACCCTGGGTGTGGCACAAAGGCAACACAGTCAAATAAGCAAGAAGAGTCCCTTTATTATCTCCAACTTTGCCCCCATTATCCAGGTTACCTTCGGCTGGAGAAAAACTCTCCCAGGAACAGCCTTTAACTGGAGAAAATTCAGTCCAAAACAAGGTACATACAGACTGTAACTAAAAATCCAAACAAACCAAGCTGCAGTAATTAACTTGACAGGGCAGGAAAAGGAATTTCAGACTTGAAAGCACGGCAAAACTCACGCAGTTGGGAAGACACCAGGAATACAGATAAGCGACAAGACCAGATAAATTCACAATTTGCTCCCAACAGTTTGCTGTGCGCAGCTTTCCTTTTTTAACACTGTGTTCCCAGATGCAGCTAATGAAGGGAATTAGGGCCCTTTCCTCCCCCGTAAGCCATGCAATTCACATTGCTCCCTCCTCCTTTCCTCCCTGAGTGCCCTAGGATGAAGAGGGGGTGGGTCTTCCTCTGAATTTCCTCCCCCTTGTTCTACCTCTCTCCTGTTCTGCCCAGCCAGACTGTGCCCTTCCCCAGTTTCTTCCACAGCCAATGGAGCCACACTCCACTCCCTGTCAGCTGTTCGGCCTCCCCCTCCGAATCAGATTCTGACAGGGGTATGACAGTCAGTAGCAAACCCTCTGCGTGCACACAAAGTGCACCCGCCGAGCCATGCCCACAGAATCGATGGTAAAAAAAATTTGAGTCCTACCATTGGCCAGTGATCTGTCCCTTCAAGAGCTCTCTCTAGCCAGTTCAACAACTGGAGGATATACAGGTAGTCCTCAATTTACAACAGTTCATTTAGTGGCACATTTTGCTTCGGGAATTTAGTGGGAATGTTTGTTTAGGAAATTCCTCCTTAGTTCTAAGTTGGATCTCTGTATCTCTCTCCATCTGTTACTTTTTGTCCTGCCCTCAGGTTCTTTGGACAATAGGATTGACTCCCTCTTCTCTGTGACAGCTATTTAAATATGGGAAGATTGCTATTGTGTCTCTCCTAATCCATCCCTTCGTTCGTTAGACATACCTAATTCCCTTAGCCACTCATCAAACAATTTAGCCTCCTATTATCTCTGTGGCTCTGCTCTGCATTCTTTTTAGGGTCTCAGTTTATTTAGCATATGGCGAATACACGGACCTGTAGTGGATCAAATGTTAATGTCCAGCCCACCCAGCCATTCAAGGACAGGGTGGTCTATGTTGGAAAAAAAAACCAGACACTGGGCTGGTGTAAGCTCTGGATGGACATTCAGACACAATGTGGTGGCTATTTTATTGAGGAGCACCACAGTCACACTGATGGGTAGAGACAAGACCCCACTTAAACAAGGAGACACCATGTTAGGTTTGGGTCCTCTTCAGAGTTGACCAATGCTGGCGAGGAAGGTCAAAACCTGGCCCCTTTTGTGTAGGGTCATCTACGTAACTTCCTGTATCTGGGCGTTCAGCAACCCATTTGGCTTTCCACTGTGTGTCGATGTCCAAGTTGTTAGACAGCTGTTGAGCAAGTGCCGGAGAGGCAGTGGTGGGATTCAACATTTTTTTTTACTACCGGTGCTGTGAGTGTGTCTTGGTGGGCGTGGTGTGGCTTGGTGGGCATGGCAGGGGAAGGTTACTGCAAAATCCCCATTCCTTCCCCACCCCACTAACCTGATTTCCAGCTCTGTTCTCCTGTACAGGGCAACCAAAGAAGACCCAGCCAATCAGCTGGGTCTCAGGAGGCGGAGAATAGATGGGGCGGGGCCAGTCAGAGGTGGGATTTGCCGGTTCTCCGAACTACTCAAAATTTCTGCTACCGGTTCTCCAGAACTGGTCAGAATCGGCTAAATGCCCACCTCTGCAAAGAGGGCTTCCTGGATTTAAGCCTACCAATTGATAGATGGATGTCTACAGATATATAGAGAGTCTCAGTATCTTTATAGATATTGTAATCAATATCACTTTGCAGTAATTCTAGCTATATTCAAACTGAGGAAATTGAAATCCTAAAAGTCCCTTTGTAGGGCACCAAAGAACACAGCCTACAATTTAAACGAGAGCTCTATAATATAGTTGAAAATGCTCCGGTGACTCTTCTTTACATCCTTCCATATAATATCACACCAAAGAAAGAAAGACCTACAATTTTTACATCTGCTTTCCCTTCCGATTGTTCTCCGTGAAAGTACATGGCAAGATTAGTCTGTAGGAGGAAAGATGCGTAGCAACTTCTCCAAGGAATGTATATTTTTATTTAAAGGCAGAACCTACAGCTTGTAAAAGTTTATGCCTTTCATAAAAGTTTTCCGGTCAGGAAATTTGCTACCAGACCCCTGATTTCCTTTACTGCCATTTCGATTTTCTCCTTCTTTAACAGATCACCTGTCTACAACGTTGGGTAAAAGAAAGACGTTGAAGGACAGAGGCTGACCATGCGAAAAGAAATTTTTGTGCACTCACTTCCAAGCCAACAGTAACGCAAAACAGAACGAAGACCAAAGGATGCCAAAATAGGCAGGAACCACAGCAGCAATTAGAATAAGAAGTAAACTGTGACATCATTTTCAGATGATTTCGTATGTTTGGAAAGAACCAGGCTTATCTCCCCAAACTTAAGTCAAAGCTTCATGTTAAACCTGGGAAGCTCTGAAGCACCAATCCAATTTGTGATTTCAGATGAAAATTACTTGGCATGTTCAATGTGTTCTGTTCCCTTCACTGACACCCTGTCCCAGTTGAGACTTGATAAAGGTACCGATGAATCAATTTGGAAAGGGACTGAAGATCGTTTCATGAGACAGTAAAAAGGAAAGCTGTTGCAAGTAACGAAAACCCTGCAAAGGCAAGTCTTAAGCTGTTATGGCTAAATCGGGAATGGGTGAGTCTGATTAAACATTGCACATGGATTTCAAAAACATCATATTTTTCTCCAGTAAAGAGATGGCCAACAGTATCTGCACAAACATTCTCCAGTTCTGAGAATCTATGTCAAGTAGAGAGCTGGAAAGATTGGATGGATGGATGGATGGATGGATGGATGGATGGATGGATGGATGGATGGATGGATGGATAGATAGATAGATAGATAGATAGATAGATAGATAGATAGATAGATAGATAGATAATACATAAATGATAGATAATTGATAAATGATAGATAATAGATAATAGATAGATAATAGATAGAAAGATAATAGCTAGGTGAGGGATAATAGATAGATAGATAGATAGATAGATAGATAGATAGATAGATAGATAGATAGATAGATAGATAGATAGACAGACAGACAGATAGACAGACAGATGAGAGAGGATGGATGGATGGATGGGTAGATGTAGAAAAAGGAGAAAGAATGATGGATTAGATACAGGGATGATGATGATGAGCATGATCATGGGAAGGAGGGAGGGAGGGAGGGAGGCAGGGAGGGAGGGAGGGAGAGAGAGAGAGAGAGAGAGAGAGATGATAGGTAGGTAGAGAGAGATGGTGTCTTCAGCAAAACATCCTGCAGCCAAGAAGGCTCCACACCCATTTGCACCACTCAGCTGACCCTGAGGTCACAGATAAACCTCCAAGCAGCCTCAACAGCTTTCTAAAAGGATGCAAATGACCAGCTGTCTGCAAGGAGTATAAATCCTTCCCTCCATAAATCACCCTCCAGTCAGAGCTGAAGAAGCTTCTTGGATGAGAAGCAAAACCTCTTCCAAGAAAAACCAGACAGTCCAGCTGCCTCTTGCAAAAAAAAAAAAAACACCTTTGGGACATCTTGTTGGAGAGTTTTTGTAAAGCAGTCCAAAATAAAATAAAAAATGCTTTGCTGAAGATTGGGAGTGCATCCTCCCGATAGCTTGAACTTAAAGTGCTTGCGGATTTTCAACAAGCAGCTGGAAGTGCTAACAAATGCATGTCGGGAACAACACACTGAGTCAAGTTGTTCAGGTAGCAGGATCCTGTTCCAGTGTCTAGACAATAAATCTGTGTGCTTCCTGGGCTTCTCCTCGGTTTTGGCACTTAGGAGAAGCCGACAGGTTTTAGGTCTCTTTTAATGCTATGATTCTGGGGATGGGTTAACAGTAGGGCAGCCAAAACCCTGGAAATGGCTTGCAATGGGAGAACTCCAGCCAGCACTTAGTTTGACTGGCTTTTTAAAAGATCTTAAAAAGCTATTTAAAGTTCCCAGCAGGAACATTGGACAGAAACATTTTAAAGACTCCAGAAGCTCGGCAGGAGCATCCCTGACAGCTTTTTAAAGGAGAGCCAGCAACAGATAAAGCTTCCCAGAATGCTTTGGGGGTGGACACCTCCTTATGTCCTCTGGGTGCCCCGATTGAGCCAAAGTTCCTTTGGCTTCTGCAGGCAACTCTTCCCGAGCTAGGGATATCCATTTTGTTTGCAAGGAGAGATTTCTGCCTACGACTTGAAACTCATCCCTGGAAAGAAATAATAATAATAAAAAAAAGACTTATTTTTCATGTCATTGTAATGCCAATATTTTGGATATTCTGTCCCAAATTACAAAGGATAACCGGGGGTGGGGGTGTTTCTAGCAGATCAGTAGACAGGTAGAGCCTTTTTATCAATTGAAAGTGGATTTCAGCTGATTTTGTAGAAGTCTGAACATATCTTTGTCTCCAAATGCTCCAGATGTGAAGAAGAGGAACATCTCAAGAAAGCCCTAAAACAATTTATTATTATTAACTAGCTCGATACCCGTGCTTCACTATGAAACTGTGTGATTGGGCTTAGCTTTGGGGGAGGAAAATAAGGGGGGGTGTGGAAATTGTGCCTCTGCCTACAGCATCCCTTGGTATTCATCTGGCTAGTGTCATGTCAGTGTGTGAGAGAGTTGAGGGAAACTGAAACAATATTTGCTGTGTGAGCAAGGAGACAGCAAGGAGCCTGGGCGTGGCTTAGCTCAGCTGTTCTGTACTAAAGCTGGTTGCTGCTGTGAAACTGAAACTGAAACTCCTCTGCTTGTGTTTTGCATTTGGAAGAGATTTCTTTTCAGGTGGGGAGGGGGAGTAGAACTCCTTAGCATCAGAGCGTGTTAATGATAACAATAAAGGAAATGCTAGTGCTCTGATGGTCATTTTGAAAAATCTTTTCTTAGTGAGCACCTAAGAAGCCAAGAGGAACATACGTGCCAAATTTCAAGTTTGTAGGCTTTACAGTTCTGGAGATTTTGTGATGATGGGTGAGTTTAATTGGCAAAACATACAGAGGTGCAGTAAGTTAAGATACACTCTCTGGTGCAGCGGTAGAAGGTCACCAGCAGTTTTCCATTCAGTTGTTGTTTTTGGAGAAGTCTCAGGTAGTATAATCTCTGCTGGGCCCTTTTGATCAGGGCTGCAATGTGGGCATCCCAGGTCAGGTCCTCTTTTAGGGTAACAGCCAGAAACTTAAAAGTTAAGTGACTTTTGCCTCATTTTACAATCTTTCTGGCTACCGTTGTTAAATAAGTCACTGCACTTGTTACGCTAAGAATACGGTTGTTAGGGTTATCTGGCTTCCCCACTGACGTTGCTCGTCACAAAAGTTGACCCCAGGATACCGCAACCGTCATAAATATGAGTCAGTTGCCAAGCATCTGAATTTTGATGATGTGACAATTGGTCGTAAGTGTGAAATACGATCGTCAGTCACTTTTATCAGTGCCGTTGTAACTTTGAACGGTCGCTAAACGAATTGCTGTAAGTGGAGGACTACCCGTAATGGAGAATTCCTCTGCAGGGTCCTGGAATCCTCTCACCTTGAAACATTTTTAAACTTTTCCTCTTTGGGGGTTTGCTCTTCTCTCTCCTTGCCTCTCTTCCTTTCCTTTTTTTTTTTTAGAAACGTTTTCTTTTGTACCAGAGCTTTTGTATTGTGACAGATGACAGAAGTTCTAGCATCTATTTAAAAACCAAGAAGGCAAGAAACAGCTGGAGAAACAGTCGTGTGTGTGTGTATGTGTGTGTGTGTATGTGTGCCAGTGTGTGAGTATGCATTCTCCCTGGTTGCAAATTTTGGATCCGTTCAGTCCTCATCTAGAAACCATGAAATATTGCCACCTTGTGTCTCTGAAGTAAAAAAAAAAAACATTTTCTGAAAACCAAACATAGGGTGGTTGAAATAATTAACAGAATTGGAAGGGATCCTGGAGGTCTTCTAGTCCAACCCCCTGGAAATGGCTTTTTTTCCCCCCCTGGAAATCAGAAGTAAATACTGGAAACCGACAAAAAGCAAAACAAAAAAAACATTGCAAATTATGTTCATGTGAACTCAGGACGTTGCAAATGGCCATAAATGGTGAGCTGGTTGCTAAGCACTAAAATATGATCATGTAACCATGGGGTGTGTGTCAGAGGTGGTATTCAGCAGGTCCTGATCAGTTCTGGAGAACCTGTAGCAGAAATTTTGAGTAGTTCAGAGAACCAGCAAATCCCACCTCTGACTGGCCCCGCCTCCATCTCTTCTCCGCCTCCCATTGAGTCCCAGCTGATCGGCTGGGTCTCCTTTGGTTGTCCTGCATAGGAGAACAGAGATGGAAAGCAGGTTAGTGGGGTGGGAAGGGAATGGGGATTTTACAGTATCCTTCCCCTGCCACGCCCACCAAGCCACGCTACGCCCACCAAGCCATGCCCACAGAACCGGTGGTAAAAAAATTTGAATCCTACCACTGGTGTGTGTATGTGTATCTATTGTAACTTCAAAAATGGATCTTAAGTAGCTTTGGGGAAGTTTGTGAATGGTCTTTAAGTGATTGGTTGTAATCCGCATTGTATATCAGACAATAATACAATTGAGCTAGTCCAGAAGTATTTCGCGAGAAGAGTACTACATTCCTCTGCTCACAACAGAATATCCTATATCACCAGGCTTGAAATTTTGGCCTTGGACAATCTTGAACTACGCCACCTACAGTTGGACTTAAGCATAGTACACAAAATTATCTGCTACAATGTCCTACCAATCAATGACTACTTCAGCTTCAACCACAACAATACAAGAGCACATAATAGATACAAACTCAATGTTAACCGCTCCAAACTTGATTGCAGAAAGTACGACTTCAGCAACAGAGTGGCCGATGCCTGGAACGCACTACCTGACTCTGTAGTTACATCCTCAAACCCCCATTCCTTTAACCTCAAACTATCCACTATTGACCTCACCCCATTCCTAAGAGGTCTGTAAGGGGTGTGCATAAGTGCACCATCGTGCCTCCTGTCCCTGTCCTATTGTCCCCATTTATTCGTACCTATTTCCTGTATTCTTACTCATGTTTATACTTATACCTATTATTTTGTAAGCGATTGACAAATCAAATAAGTAAGTAAATAAATAAATAATAAATAAAAATAAACTACCTGTACCAGAATCACTTCTGTGTAAGAAGAGGCTACATAAATGTGACGAATAAATACATCTTTTGCTTTCCACAGTCAGTGGAACAACTTGCCTCCAGAATACTCCAGCGACAACAATGGAAAATTTTAAGGACAACCATTTGTCTGAAATGATGTAGGATTTCCTGCCTGAGCAGGGGTTGGACTATATGACCTCCAAGAACCCTCTCAATTCTGTTGTTCTGTTCTGTATCAGTGAAAAGGCTGGTTTTGCCCAACCAACCACCCAGTTTATATGCCCAGCAACAACGTGCATCTCTGGTCTCTGGTAAACTGCCCAGAAGCTATTATATAATCACAATGTTTTATAAATCCTCTTTGATCCCTACCTTCTAAGAAACAACATAAGGATTTGCAAATCAAACATCTGGGATTTATTAGCGTCATTTCTTTTTTAAAAATCTGATTGGGGGGGGGGGGCGTTGTAAGCCTGTTGTAGCTCTGGTGAAGATTATTGCACAAATCTCGTGTGGGATTTGCGAAGGAACAAGAACAGTGGTGTTTTTGAAGAAACCGCAGTTATCAAACTCGTCGTAAATGTTTTACATATCTAAGGCAGGAGAATTTGCAAGGGGCTCATAACTATTGGAAGCGAGCTGAAATTAGCCCCAAGGGAGGTTTTTTTTTATTATTATTATTGTTGGAGTAATTTTCAAATCTGTGTGATTCCTATTGAGCATCTGAAAGAGAGTTTGGTATACAGTACTGGAAAATCAAATTCCTAGCTCTGGTGATACAGAGGTCGCACGAAATTAAATCGATAAACTTTAGGGGATGTTGGTACTCTGGGAGCCAAGCTATTTTTTTTTATTTATAAGAAACCACTGTGTTTCACAGACGTATCGGGCTTTCTTCTTCAGTGTGTATAGTCTCTAAGACAGACGAATAAGCTTTATAGATCTTTTCAGATGAGAAATCTAGCAAAAAAAAAACAAACCAAACAAACACAACCCATGGTGTAGAATGCCTTACTGGTAGTCCCCAACTTACAACAGTTTGCTTACTGACCGTTTGAAGTTACAATGGCATTGAAAAAAGTGACTTATGACCATTTGTCACACTTCCACCCAAGGATGGGGTTCAAAAATCCCAGCAACTGGTTCGCTGCCTAGTTACTGAGTGGGTGTGGACATGATGGACGTGGCCTACCAGAACTTCCGGGGAGGGCCATTTTTCGCCTTCCCAAGGGTGCGGAGGCTTTCCTCGGGCCTCTGGGAGGGTGAAAATGGCCTCCCCCAGGGTCTGGAGGCCCTCCGGAAACCGGAAACAGGCAGCACCATTTCCAGACTTCCGGAAGGCCCATTTCTTCCTCCTCCCAGAGCTTCCATGCAGACCCTGCACTTACCTGCATCGAAAATGGGCCACATGGAGACTCCTGGGAGGAGAGGGGTCAGCCGGTCAGTTCAAATATCGGTTTGACGAACCAGATGCAAATTTTACATCTGGTTCACTTGAACCAGTCCAAACCGGTAGAATCCCACCCCTGCTTCGACCATTGCAGCATCCCCATGGTCCCGTGATTAAAAGCAAGAGACTTGGCAACTGGCAACTTTCTTCTAATACTGCTTCACCAGAAATTATTTTTCGCAGCAGAATTGGTAGAATAATATTGGAGGTGTTAAGGGTTTCTAAAACTTATTTCACCCTCAACAATACCCGTGCCTTGGTATATTGCTTTGGTAAGACCACACTTGGAATATTATATCCAGTTTTGGTTGGCATGATATAAAAAAAAGATAACAGATAATCAGAGTTGAAAGGGATCTTGTAGGTCATCTAGTCCAACCCCCCGACCAAGCGGGAGACCCTACACCATTTCTGACCAATGGCAGTCTAGTCTCTTCTTGAAAGTCTCAACTGATGGCACTCCCACAACTTCCGAGAGCAAAGCTGTTCCATTGGTTGATTGTTCTCACTGTCAGAAAGTTTCTTCTTGTTTCCAGGTTAAATCTCTCCTTGTTCAGTTTCCATCCATTATTCCTTGTCTGGCCTTTGAGTGCTTTGGAAAATAGCTTGACCCCCTTCCTCCCTGTGGCAGCCCCTCAAATATTGGAAGACCTCTATCATGTCACCCGTGGTCCTTCTCTTTAGTAGACTACCCAAGCCCAGTTCCTGCAACCGTTCGTTGTATGTTTTAGCCTCCAGTCCCCTAATCATCCTGGTTGCTCTTCTCTGCACTCTTTCTAGAGTCTTAACATCCTTTTTTATAATGTGGTGAACAAAACTGGATGCAGTACTCTAGGTATGGTCTTACTAAGGCTTTATAGAATGATATTAGTACTTCCCTTGATCTTGATTGTATCCCTCTGTTAATACAACTTAGGATTGCATTAGCTTTTTTGGCGGTGGCTGCAGCCAAAGATGTTGAGACTCTCGAAAGAATGCAGAGAAGAGCAATAAAGATGATTAGGGGACTGGAGGCTAAAACATATAAAGAATAGTTGCAGGAATTGGGTATGTCTAATTTGATGAAAAGAAGGACTAGGGGTGACATGATGGCAGTGCTCCAATATCTCAGGGGCTGCCACAAAGAAGAGAGGGTCAAGCTATTCTCCAAAGCACCTGAAGGTGTAGGAGAAGAAGCAGTGGATAAAAACTAATCAAAGAGAGAAGAATTAAGGTGAAATTTCCTGACAATTAGAACAATTAATCAGTAGAACAACTTGCCTCCAGAAGTGTGCTCAAGAAGGGATTGGACAAGCATTTCTCTGGAATGATATAGAATCTTCTGCTCGAGCCAAGAATTGGATTAGAACATCTCTAAGATCCCTTCCAACTCTGTTAGTCTGTTATGTATCTCTTAATCTGGATAAACTGTGCAAAAATCTCTTTGTATTCAGAAGAGTCATGTTCCTGCCTACAACAAGATCAACAAGAATAATTCAATCACATCATTAGTGGCTATTTAGATTTTGGGTCTATTTCGGATGAAAATGATGACATTTTTGAGGACATGAAAAGCACAGAGTCCAGACCATTGTGTTCTTACCAGAATATCGTTTCTCGCAACTAATGGAGTCCTGATGAAGATTAACAGGGGGAAAAAAATGACTTTTTTTTTTTTTTTGAGTCAAGAGGGCAAGGATTGCAGTAAGCTTGCTAAAGACAAAAATCTGGTTGTATTTCTTCGGGCCAACTCACTCACTTTAACTCAGCATTAAAGTTGAATTATTTTAAGCTTTTAAAAAGAGTTGGATTTTTACTTTTTTTAAAAAAAAAAATTGCTTTGCAGGAAGCCTAGGTGTACTTTTGCTAAAAATAGACTTATCTGCAAGCCAGTTTCTTTCAGTGGAGGAAGTCAGAAGGAAAATAGAGAAGAACTTGATATTTATACTGTAAATACTGGGTTCTTCTTTCAAGATGAAGAACCATTTTGACTCAAAGAAAAACAAGCACCCCAGCAGAGACATTGATGGGGCAAGGCGGGGAAGCTTTTCAAGTCAAGATGGCAGCCATGATTATATTCTCAAAACACCATCTCTTTATTTGCAAGGTCATGGAGCAATTTTGATGCCATCAAAGTCAAAATGGGACATCTCCCTGTGGTCTGCTCTCCCCAGCCATCTCACCACAGCCAACTTGCCATGGGTCAATTCAATACAGATAATAGCAATAGCACTTAGGCTTATATAGCACTTCACAGTGCCTCACACCCCACCCCACAGGACCAAGAAGAAACGGTTGGGGACCGCTGATCTAGATAGACCTTCTAGTGCAGAGGTAGCGTTCTGACCTAGGCTTCACAAAAATCACAAAGCAGACTCTCTGCCCCTTTTTATTAGGCTAACATGAATTCCTATCATTCCCATCCAACAAACAGTCTTTGAAGGGTGAATTATAACCGCAGACCTTATCAAGCTTGGAGAGCTGTCAGGTTGATATCTTCCAAGCGCAACGCTGTACAAGAAAACACTTGGCAAGGCGTTTCTGAGAGTCACGAACAAATCTTCACACTAATTAAACAAACTAATTGTCTCCTGCAAACACCACTCCCCTTTCACTCCTCTTTATAACCTATGGGAGGGGCCATTCACCGTCCACTGGTGCCTTTACTCCAGAGTTGACCCTTGTTCCTTAACTATTCCCTTCTCCTGGCAGCTCTGCACATGCGCACATCGGGAACAGGCTCCAGCTGCTCTTCTGCCACATGGATCTCCGACTCTGAAGGCAGCTGATAACTGTCAGACGGCCCTGGCCCCCTCTCTGTCTCTGACGCAGAGCACCCATTAGAGCAGGGATCCCCAACCTTTTCGACGCCGCGGCCCGGTTCCGGCATCAGCTGGGCCCCGCGGCCCGGTACCGGCGTCAACTGGGCACTGCCATCTTTTTATGACGAAAAAGCGCTTCCGGTGACGTCACCGGAAGCGCTTTTTCGTCAAAAAAGATGGCGGCGCCCAGCAACCAGCGGCCCAGTAAGGCTTGTTCCGCGGCCCGGTACCGGTCCGCGGACCGGCGGTTGGGGACCCCTGCATTAGAGCCTTCCCCAGATTCCAGGACTGGTCCATGTTTCCCCTCAACCTCCTCACTGTCTGGGTCTGCCTCCAGCTCTGCTGGCCGCTAGTGGGTCACAACAGGTAGGTAACTATGGCCCCTTTATGACCTGTGGACTTCAACTCCCAGAACTCCCAAATCAGTTCCTTACATATCATTTACTACCTGTGCAAATTCTGTCCCTACCTTACTGCTGAACTCAAACAAAGAGGTGAGTCCTATAATCACATTAGCAGTAAAAACTGGAAGACGGCTGGTTCGTGACACCATTTCTCATGAAGCACTGGGTTCATATCAACCATTTGTCACCAACTCCACATTTCTCCACTCCACCACAGGTGAGTGATGACAAGGTAGGGTGAAACCTATCATCTTGCATTTTATGTTGCCTCCTGTCTGTTTCCATTTTTTTCCCCTTCCTGACAAGTTACACAGCTTGTGGGGGGGTTGCGTGTGTGTGTTTGCTTTCATCGATTGTCATTCCGGGATGTCAGCGGTCTGAAAACAAGTTGCAAATAAGGGAAGCAACAGGCATGAAAAATCTTGCAAGAAGGTTTGACGACTTAGCGGGGACTTTTCAATCAGTTTGGGCCACTTATTGTCCTTCTCCGTAATGGCAAATTAATCTGGGCCTTTAGGATTTGATGGGAGATTGGCTGTGTTTTCGAGGAAGAAAAAGGTCAGTTTCAATCTAGTTCAATCAGAGTCTGGTCACCTCAAAATCAGAAAGGTTTTATCACTCATCAAGGGCCGATACCTTCCTCCAGAGCTCAGAGCACAGCAGTGGAATGAATGGCAAAAAACAGAAGTCTTCATAATCCTGAATTAAAATAGATCACCTGGATGGATCATTTGGGGACACAAGTCTCACACAACTTATCTCTAGTCTCTGAATTAACTCATTTTCTGCCTCTGTGGTTAATTATCTATCAGAAAATCAGCCATCACAGAATTATAGAGGGAGCTATAGTGTACAAACCCAGTGGATGGACATCTGGTCTCTAAAAATCCAACAAAGGGGAATTTATCCCCTTCCTCAATTTATAGGATGTGAAAGGTGTGTGTTTGTGTTTATTTTCATAGTCACAATGTACACTGAAGATGGTATTTAATTTCATTTTAGGAGATGCAATGACAGTAAAGTAAACTAAACTAGTTCCTCTCGTGAACTGTATTTCCTATTACGATACTATTTTGTCATCTTCACCTTGAATCTAACTTGCTATAACTTAAGAGCACCCTATTAATCTATTCTCCATTCTCTAAAGCACCTGAAGGCAGGACAAGAAGCAACAGATGGAAACTCATCAAGGAGAGAAGCAACCTGAAACTAAGGAGGAATTTCCTGACATTTAGAACAATAAAACAGTGGAACTGCCCGACTCCAGAAGTTGTGGCTGCTCCATCACTGGAGGTTTTTAAAAAGAAACTGGACAGCCATTTGTCTGAAATGGTATAGGGTTTCCTGCTTAAGCAGGGGGTTGGACTAGAAGACCTCCAAGGTCCCTTACAGCTCTGTTCTGATTAAAAGAGGCTTAAGTTATCCTGACTCAACTGATAGGAATGTAGCATTGTCTCCCACATTCTCACACTGCCCACAGACAAACTTAAAGTGTGTTCTTTTCTGCTAATCAATCCACTATGCTGGAGGCGAAGCTAGGTGGCTGATCATGGCTGCGATCTAGAAGGATTTGCAAGGGTTGAGTTAAAAAAAGGTGGCAGCCAAGCCTGCAGGATCAAAGCCCACTCTTCTTTTATTTTTTAATTTAATTTATTCCACAGTGACTCACAAAGAAGAGGCGGTCAATCTATTCTCCAAAGCACCTGAAGGCGGGACAAGAAGCAACAGGTGGAAACTAACCAAGGAGAGAAGCAACCTAGAACTAAGGAGAAATTTCTTCACCGTGAGAACAGTTAATCAATGGAACAGCCTGTGGGTGCTCCATCACTGGAAGTTTTCGAGAAGAGATTGGGCAACCATTTGTCTAAAATGGTGTAAGGTTTCCTGCTTAATCAGAGGGTTGGACTAGAAGACCTCCAAAGTCCCTCCCAACTGTGTTATTCAGTTTCATTTTCTTCCATTTTGAGTCCTGGATCATCCTTATTACTCTTCTGAGTGGTGCAGTGGCCTAGGGTTGGAGGTCTCGTCTCACAATCAGGAGGCTGTGAGTTCGATCCTAGGTAGAGGCAGATAGTTCTCTCACTGGGCACAATGAAAATATATCCGCTGAACAAAACTCCACATCGGTGACAGGAAAGGCATCCGGCCAGTAAACAGCTCCATTCAGTTGCCGAGACTCCACCCTGCAAGAGATGATGGGGTCATTAAAAGAAAAATGATCACCCTTATTACTCTTCCCTGAATTGGATTTAATTTTCCTGGCTAAAACATGACGCTCAAATTGAACCCCAGATTCTTGGAGGATTCTGACCATTGCAGAGTCAACAAATTACCCCTTCATTTTGCAGGTTACTAATTATACCACCAGATCTTCGTGTGCCCTTTTAGCAGCCAGATTGCACTATCTGCCTTCCCTTTCTCTCTGCTATAAGTAATCGAGCAACCTAGCAGGAGCCTTGACAGGTTCAGGAGAACGGCGCAGAGAAATAAATAGTTTTTCGAGCAGACATGTCATCTCTTCCTCCCACGCCCCTCTCCAGAAATGGCAAATTTGCAAAGGTGAGGAATAAAGACTTGCATAACTATCTTTAAAAAAAGAAAAGAAAAAGAATCCCAATCCAAAAATTGACAGTAAAAAGATTCTCAGCCCCTTCCCATCCCAGAGAACCAAAAACGAAAATTCATGCAGGGAGTCTTAAAATTGCAACCACTTGCTTAGTGACCAAAGTTACAGTGGCATTGGGGGAAAAAAAAGTGACTTCTATTCAGTTTAAACATTTGTGACTGTTACAGCATCCCCATGACCACATGATCAAAATTCAGATACTTGGCAACTGGCATGTGTGATGACCCAGAGTATATCAGAAATATAACAAAACCCAAAACGTAACTAAAAGTCTTTTAATGCCTTCAACTTGGCTTCACTGTTTAGTTGTTCACAGTGGAGGAGTCAACGATTTTCAAAATAACATTTCAAAGGAAAGAAACACAGTTCAAATTCAAAGAGAGGATAATGAAGCAAAAAACCAAAACCAAACCGCACTGAATAAACTTCCACGACAGACCAGGATAGATAATTGTCAACTTCAGGAAGATAACCAGGGACAGTCCGTTGGAAGAACGCCAACCAAGATAAACCTTCTTTAGGAATAAAACACTAATTTGTCTCCAGCGTCTGTTAGCACGCAGGTCCAAACTCTTATACAGATCTTACGCCTGCAACCCATGAAGGGGATCATGGCCCTCTCCTCCCAAGTAGACCATGTTTTACCCTGATCCTCTCCTCCCTGCGTTCCCTAGGATGGATAGGGGATGGGCCTGGGTCCTCCCTCTGACTGCTCAGCCGGCCTCTGTCCTTCCCCAGCCTCCTCCACAACCTCCGGAGCCCCACTTCCACTCCCTGTCGGCTGTTCCTCCTCTCCCTCAGAGTCAGTCTCCACCAGGGGCACGACAGTCACGTGTTGTGGCCTCGTTGTAGCCTGAGTCAGAGGAGGAGGATGAACTAGAGCTGTGGCTGATGAAGGTCGAGGAGGCAGCCCCGTTGGCTTCGGAGGAACATGGGGAGGAGCAGGTCGAAGCAGCCCAGGGCCCCTCAGGATTGGGATGGCTTGTTAGCAAGGAGGAAGGGGAGGGCAGGATGACCGAGGGAGGGCAGGCAGTGGAGATGAGGAGCGATGGAGCTCAGGCCATGCGCAAGGCCTGCCCACCCCTGATCCCCGAGCACGGAAAGTGAAGAGGAGGCAGGAACAGCACAGGCCAACCTGACAACGCAGGAGGAGAGCGCCCTGCCCTTCTTCACAAGGCACACCTGGGCACTGTGACTTAAGGAGACACTGTGCAGAGGGGTGTTTGTCGGGAACAAATGCTGGATTCATGGAGTTTTGTGTGCTTCTTCTTTGCCTCAATGGATTTTTTGCCTTGAAGCCATTGTGCTAACAGGTTTTGCTGGACTACTCGCAGCCAGAGGCTGCTTCCTCCCTCCCTCCCTCTCTCTCTCTCTCTCTCTGTGTGTGTGTGTGTGTGTGAGTGAGAGAGAGGGGGGAAGGGAGGGAGGGAGGGAGGGAGGGAGGGAGGGAGAGAGAGAGAGCACTTTGCTCCAGGACATGCCATAAATGTGGGAGCATTTGGGGGGAAGTTGGAGCAACAAAGGGGAGTTTGGACTATCACCCAGCTGTGTTGCCTTCATGCCTTGTCCCGGGGTCATCATACATGTATTTATGATGGTTGCACTGCCCTGGGGTTATGTGATCCACCTTGGTAACTTTTTCAGCAAGCAAAGTCAATAGAGTGAGCGACCACACGATCCACTTAACAACCACAGTGATCGTGGCGAAAAAGATCGTAACAGGGAACAAAATGACGACTGCTTTGCTTAGCAACAGAAGTTTTGAACTCAGTTGTGGTTGTAAGTTGAAGACGATTTGCATTTTCAACAAAGGAGTGCATTTCCTTGCCCCAAACACAGGAAAACAGCGCTGTCAACATTCAAAACTCTCTGTCTATATATATATAAAAAAAACGGATGTGTGTATGTGTGTTCCAGCATAACTCTGGAATGCCTCAAACAATTTAAACCAAACTTGGTACGCGGATGACTTACCCTCTGGAAACAAATACTGTGTAACAAATCCTGGTAAGACACACCTAACACCCCTCAGGCTGTGTGTCTGTCTTAAAATGGCTTCTACTGTACAGCACAGTGGACTTGCCATGTTAATGACTTCACAATACTCCAGTACTCCACAAGGGGGCTCCCTCTCAGCCCTCCAAGGAAACGTCAGGCGATTGGACGAGTGCAATCAAACACTACAAAAATGAAACACCAGCGTAGACAAGAAACTCCTGAGGAGAGGAATAAAAGACTTGTGATGCTGCTCGAGAGACAGTACAACCGCGTGAGTCCCGACTACAGGATTTCCCTGCCTAACACAGGATTGGGATAAATAAATACCCGGGCAATGCCGGGTTATCGGCTAGTCGACAATAAGGATCGGCTGGCCTCACATAGCACTTTCACTTCGCAACTGAATGAACCCATTTTATGGCCAGGCAAAAGTAGTTTGGTGGCTGTATTCATGGAACTGGCTAAGCTAGAGAATTAAAAAAAAAAACAACCAATAATAATAAAAAAGCATGTTAAAATTAGCTAAAGCTTAGCATGTTATGAGAGTACAACAGCTAGCCCCTTCACTGACTTCAGAGGGTTCTTTGCTGCCAGCCAAACAGTTTCATCGGTTAGTGATTTATTTATTTTTTAAGTCGGGAAATCCACATTTGGACCAAGATGAAAATAACCTAAGGATGGTTCTTGTTTTTCCCTGGGGAAATTAGAAGCTGTCTGCTGAGCCGCATGGTTTCCTATAGGGGGAACAGAGCTATTAAAACTGATTCTGATATATTCCTTACTCTCTGAGCCAGTTTTTTTTTTTTTTTTTGCTTATATGTTACTAATTAGTTTTCCCTGGCTCTTTTTTTATTAGGTGTCTTAAAGACAGACAAGCAGCCAGGCAGAAATTGTCCACGCTAGTATTTCTCAACCATGGAGACTTGAAGAGGGGAATTCTGGGAGTTGAAGTCCATAACACCTCAAGTCGCCATGGCTGCGAAAAATTGCTTTGTGCTAATATGGAGAGTAACGTCTCTTTAGAGTCACGTTTACCTAGTAGTGATTTCATGGAGAGAGTCTCAGGAATTCTCTAGGATCAGAAAAAAAGGCATTTGTCTTCTGAGGATTTGTTGTTCTTATTGTTGTTGTGAATCTGATCTACGATTCTGGGGATTTCCTCTTGGTCTCCCCTCCAAGCACTGCAGAGGCGGTAATTCAGCAGGTTCTGACCAGTTCTGGAGAACCAGTAGCGGGAATTTTGAGTAGTTCAGAGAACTGGCAAATACGACCTCTGACTGGCCCCGCCAACCCCATCTATTCTCTGCCTCCCATTGAATCCCAGCTGATCGGGATTGGTTGCCCTGCACAGGAGAACGGAGCTGGAAAGCAGGTTAGTGGGGTGGGGAGGGAATGGGGATTTATAGTAACCTTCCCCCAGGAGTGGGGTGAGAATGGAAATTTTACAGTATCCTTCCCCTGCCATGTTCACCAAGCCACACCCACAGAACCGGTAGTAAAAGTTTTTTGAATCTCACCACTGATGCACTGTAATCACTAGCAGACGAGCTTTTACAAAACTAACTTAGTTACATGTCTATGAAGATTCTCAGTCATCCAGGTCATGATTGTCCCAAAGGTGCCTTTTTCCCCAGGAGGCAACTGGATTTTCTGGGGTTTTTTTGAAGACATTTCTCTTCTCATCCAAGAAGCTTCTTCAGCTCTGACTGGATGGTGTGGAATGGAATGGATTTATATTCCTTGCAGACAGCTGGTCATTTGCATTGTTTTAGAGAGTCACTGAGGCCGCTTGGATATTTATCTGTGTCCTCAGGGTCACTTGAGTGGTGCTCTTGATTCCTGTCAGAGCTGAAGAAGCTTCTTCAGGAGGAGAAGCAAAATGTCTTCAAAGGAAAAGCAGAAAGTCCAGTTGTCTCTTGAAAAAAAAAAAAAGCACCTTTGGGACAATAGCTAGTTATACTAACTAGAATGACTAGAATGACTAGAATTACAATAACTAACAAGCCCTTACAAAACCATGTAGCACTTAGAATCCCCGTACAGGCAGTCCTCCACTTATAACTATAGGTAGTCCTCAACTTACAATCATTTGTTTAAGTGACTGAAGTTACAACGGCACTGCAAAAAGACCATTTTTCACACTTACGGCCATTACAGCATCCCCACAGTCACGTGACCAAAACTCAAGATGCTTGGCAATTGACTCAGGGTTATGATGGTTGCCATATCCTGGGGTCACGTGATCCCCATCTGGCGAGGAAAGTCCATGGGGGAAGCCAGATTCACTTAACAACCGCGTTGCGAACTTAACAACCGCAGGGTTTCATTGAACCACGGTGGCAAGAAAGCTCGTAAAATGGGACAAAACTCACTTCACAACTGTCTCGCACAGCAACAGAAATTTTGGGCTCGTTTGTGGTCGTAAAGTCGAGGACTCCCTTGTGTCTGCTTAACACTTTGGGGAAAGTAACTTACAATTTGTTGTGTTTGCACTTATGATGGTCGCGCCAGCCCACACTGTCCAGTCATTGCAATTTGGGCGTTTGGAAAGTGCCTCACATTTATGACCAATTTGAGCAACCTGCAGTCACATGATCGCAACCTTGGACCTTTTATGCTAATTTGCAGCAAATAAAATAAAAATACTAAAATAAAATAAACAAAATAAAATAATACAAAAAAAATCAAATCCTATTGGGGAAGCCAAATTGGCTTAATAACCAAAGTGATTCACATCATCACTTGAGACATTCAAGAAGAGATTGGACAACCATTTGTCAGAAATGGTGTAGGGTCTTCTACTTGGGTGGGGGGGTTGGACTAGATGACCTATAAGGTCCCTTCCAACTCTGATTATCTGATCTGTTAACAATCATCATTATAATTATAATTAACAGATAATCAGAGTTGGAAGGGACCTTGTAGGTCATCTAGTCCAGCCCCTTGTCCAAGTAGGAGACCCTACATCATTTCTGACAGATGGGAGTCCAATCTCTTCTTGAAAGTCTCAATTGATGGTGCTCCCACACATCATGTCATAAAATCAGGTCCAACTTAGCTTACAATGACTAACCATAGAAATAACCATGGACCCAATTGTGGTTGTAGATCAAGGACTACCTGTATAATTCTCAGGAGCTTCTGCTCAGCGCATCAATGAGAACTAGCAGCTTGATTTTAGCCATTTTGTGCTGCTTCTTTTTCTTTCTCCATTATTTATTCCCCACCCCACCCAAAAATCATAGCTGGAATGAGAAGATGAGAAGGCAGAGAAGGCAGCAAATTCTCGAAATGTCTCTTCCAGCACAAACAGAATCCAAGGCAAAATTTAGAAGCCGAGTTGCAGGAACACCAGAGAATTGTGTGAAAATTAACAGATGCACGTTGGCTGCCCACACATGACAAAGTGTACCTCTGTCACGGCTAATTATGACTTGGAACAGTTCTGCACATGCTCACACGCACACCAGGGTCTTGCGGCAAATAGCACAGGCAGGAAGGGTTGGACAAGTTGAGCCGAAGATGTTCCCAAAACAAATTGCAGAGCAGGTCTCACACATGCACGATGTCAGTGGTGGGATTTAAATAATTTAACAACCGGTTCTCCGCCCTAATGATTCCTTCCAACAACCAGTTCAACAAACTTATCAGAAAGTTAACAACGGTTCTCCCGAAGTGGTGCAAACTGGCTGAATCACACTATGGCATGATGTCTATACAGTGTGTGGTGGGGGCAGAGAGGGAAGAGAGAGAGGGAGGGAGGCAAAAAAGAAAAAGAGGGAGGGAGGGAAGAAAGAAAGAATGAAAGAAAGAGGGAGAGGAAGGAAGGCAAAAAAGTGAAAGAAAGAAAGAAAGAAAGAAAGAAAGAGAGAGAGAGAGAGAGAGAGAGAGAGAGAGAGAGAGAGAGAGAGAAAGAAAGAAAGAAAGAAAGAAAGAAAGAAAGAAAGAAAGAAAGAGGAAGGGAGGGAGGGAGGGAGGAAAGAAGGAAGATAAAAAAAGAGAGGGAGCGAGGAAGAAAGGAAGGAAAGAAAGAAAAAGAAAGGAAGAGGGAGGGAGGGAGGGAAGTAGGAAGGCAAAAATGAAAGAGATGGAGGGAGGAAAGAAAGGAAAGAAGGAAGAGGGAGGGAGGAAAAAAGGAAGGAAGGCAAAAAAGAAAAGGAAAGAGAGAGGAACTCCCTTTATTATCTCCAACTTTGGTCCCAATATCCAGTTACCTTCAGCTGGAGAACAAAACTCTCCCAGGAACAGCTTTTAACTGTAGAAAATTCAGTCCAAAACAAGGTACATGCAAACTGTAACGAAAAATCCAAACACCAAGCTGAAGTGATTAACTTGACAGGGCAGGCGAAGGAATTTCAGACTTGAAAGCACGGCGAAACTCACACAGTTGGGAAGACGCCAGGAACACAGATAAGCCACGATGATGCAAGATAAAGTCATATTTGCTCCCAACAACTTGCTGTGTGCAGCTTCCTCTTTTATACACTGTGTTCCCAGCTGCAGCTAATGAAGGGAATCAGGGCCCTTTCCTCCCCCGTAAGCCATGCAACCCACGTTGCTCCTTTCTCTGTTCCTCCCTGCGTGCCCTAGGATGAAGAGGGGGTGGGCCTGGGTCTTCCTCTGAATTTCCTCTCCTTTGTTCTACCTCTCCCCTGTTCTGCCCAGCCGTACTTTGCCCTTCCCCAGTTTCTTCCACAGCCAATGGAGCCACACTCCCACTCCCTGTCAGCTGTTCGGCCTCCCACTCCGAGTCAGATTCCAACATGGGTATGACAGATTTCTGGAAGGACACACATTGATATATTGGTTAGCTTTAAAAGGGGCACAAGCTGGTTTATGGCTTCGGAATAACTTGAATTAAATCCAAGCCCACTTCTTTGGCCCAGCCCAGCCCACTTCAGGGAGTACGTCCTATGGCACCTCATTCCCAATTTGCTGTGGCACCATCTCCCCAAATTTTCATGCGCCCCAAAATAAAAGTCCACTGAGCCTTGCCGCAAAGAATTCGAATTAAATCCGCAGAGCTTAGAGGCAGACTTGTTAGTTCCTTTTCAAAGAAAAAAAGAAGAAGCTTTGTTTTGTTTTGCTTCTGGAAAAAAAAAAGAGAGAGAGAGAGAGAGAGAGAGAGGAGATTTTAAGGCAGGAGAAAAGAACTTAATTCCTATTCAGAATAGCAAGGTTTTCTCCCGAATCCCCGTAGAAGCATTAATTTGATTTTGTGCTTCCTACAGCAGCACTAATTAGTTACCTAATATTAATTATAGTAATTACACACATACCTAGCTGTAGAACTCTTAAAGAGCTGATTAGGAATAGAGAATCAGGAAAGAGCAATGAAGCACTTTGGTTAATCAGCCAACAGCTGTTTCTTGGCACAATGTGCTGGTGAACATTTGAGATGCTCTCCAGGTCTAGCACGGCTTGGAAACCTGCCAGGGGGGAGAACAAGAACTCTGCTCCCCATGGGTGGGGTTTCTTTTAACAACTGGTTCTGTGGGCATGGCTAGGTGGGCATGGACACGTGAATGGGTGGACGTGGCTTCTTTTTTCGCAGCATCCCCTCCCCCCAGGTTTTTTTTTTTTGCCTCCTGGACCTCAGGGAAGCCTCCTGGGGTGCGTTTTTGCTCCGAGGAACCTTCCCTGGGGCCCAGAAAGGCAAAAAAACACAGCACACACACCCCTTTTTGCCTCCTGGGCCTTAGGGAAACTTCCCGGGAGCAAAAACGCCTCCCCAGGAGGCTTCCCTGAGGCCCAGGAGGCAAAAAGGGGCGAAGCAGTGAGATAGCGAGGGAGACCCTGGTAGAGCTGATCCTCAAAACAGCTGATCGTTGGGAGGGGGGGAAAAAACAAAATGCAGTCAGCGATGTCGTGCATGCACGATAAGAATACAGGAAGCAGATGCAGTACCCAGCTATGTGGTGCACTGACAATAACTTATTACTTATTACTAACAAGGCCAAAGAGCTCATTGTGGACTTCAGGAAAAAGAATGGTCGCACACACTCTCCTAGATACATCAACGGGAGAATGATAGAGCGTGTCACCAGCTTCAAGTTCCTGGGGATCCACCTCTCTGAGGGCTTGTCCTGGCAGGTTAACACCACTAATCTGATTAAGAAAGCTCACCAGTGCCTCTTCTTCCTGAGACTACCGAGGAAGAATCACCTCCCCTCAGCTATTCTGACTAATTTCGACCGCTGCACAGTTGGGAGCATCTTAACTAGCTGTATCTCAGCTTGGTATGGAAATTGCACTATAAAAGAAAAAAAAAGGCATTACAGAGGGTGGTGAAAACCGCCCAACAGATTATAGGGATTCCACTTCCTGCCATTGTGGACGTTCAGAGGAAACGATGTCTGCGTAAAGCCCACAGCATCGTCAAGGACCCCTTCCATCCAGCCCACAAACTGTTTACCCTTCTTCCATTTGGAAGGAGGTTCAGGTGCCTGCAGTCCAAGACCAGCAGGCTAGGGAACAAGCTTTTACCATACAGCGGTTTCCTTGCTGAACTCCTCATTTCTTTTGTCCCCACACATATGCTGATGCTTCCCTTGATAATATATGATGTATTTTGTATAATTCTCTGTGCATTTGTATTTATATTCAATATGTCTGTAAACATTTTGTACAGTTGTATATGTTCATATATGTGCAGTCACACTTATCTTTGTCTGCTCGTGTACATACATTTTGTTGTGTTTTCCATTGACACATTCATAGGTGCCTTGCATATTTGCATACGTATATTTATATTTTACTGTTGTTTTGCACTCTGGTTGGATACTAGCTGCCTTTCGTTGCCTGTATCCATGGCAATGACAATAACGTTGAATCTAATTAATCTAATATAATCTAATATAATAAGGACTGACTGGGTGGGTGGGGGAGAGCGGTTGGGCCAGTCAGGGGCAAGATTCGCCAGTTCTCCAAACTGCACAGAACCATAACAACCGGTTCTATAGAACCTGTCCAAACTGGTAGAATCCCACCTCTGCTGCTCCCCCTCCCCCACTTACAGATAGGGGGCCTAGAAAGGGTTGTGATGTCACTAGAAAAAGAGGACAGTTTGTGGGGACTGATATCATGCCACCCCTTTAATGAAGGAGGAAGGGTGACATGATGGCAGTCTTCCAATATCTCAGGGGCTGCCCCAAAGAAGAAGGGGGTCAAACTCTTCTCCAAAGCACCTGAAGGGAGGACAAGAAGCAATGGGTGGAAACTAATTAAGAAGAGAAGCAACCTAGAAATAAGGAGATATTTCCTGACAATTAGTCAGGACAATTAACCGGTGGAACAACTTGCCACCGGAAGTTGTGGGTGCTCCAACACTGGAAGTCTCTGAGAAGAGATTGGACAACTGTTTGTCTGGAATGGTCTAGGGTCTCCTGCTTGAGCAGGGGGTTGGACTAGAAGACCTCCAAGCAGGGGTGGGATTCTACCGGTTTGGACCGGTTCTATAGAACTGGTTGCTATGATTCTGCGCAGTTCGGAGAACCGGCAAATCGTGTCCCTGGCTGGCCCCGCCCCTCTCTGCCCACCCATCCCCTCTGTGCCCAGTCAGTCCTTATCATGCATGCACAACATTGCGTGCATGCCCGATGCTGATTGCGTTCTTCCCCATCCAGTCGCTCCTTTTTTTCCCCTCCTGACTATCAGCTGTTCCGATGATCAGCTGTGCCGGGATCCCCCTCACTATCTTACTGCTTCGCCCAGGAGGCTTCCCTGAGGCCCAAGAGGCAAAAAAACCCAGGGGGGATGTGCTGCAACAAAAAAGAAAAAGTAGAAGCCACACCCACCTAGTCACATGGCCATGCCCACCTAGCCACACCCACCTGGCCAGGCCCACCTAGCCACACCCACAGAACCAGTTGTTAAAAAAATTGAATCCCACCCTTGCCTCCAAGGTCCCTTCCAATTCTGTTTATTCTGTAAACGCCAGTGGGTTTTAAGGAGAAGTATAGGGTTGGGAAGCATCTGACGTTTCCTGTTTGCCCCCACCCAAAATGTATGTTCCTTGAATTCGAGATTGTTCAGCTGTTTGGGAAGACAATGGTTTTGTTGCTCTTGTTATGGTTCATCGAGTCCACCCTGATTCCTGGTGGTGAAACAAATATACTCTGGGGTGGGTCAACCTACTCTCCAAACCACCAGAAGGTAGGATAAGAAGTAACAAGTGGAAGATCATTAAACAGAGATCCAACTTAGAACGAAGGAGAAATTTCCTGATAGTGAGAACAACCAGCCAGTAGAACAGCGGCACGCAGAGCCATTTGTACCGGCATGCGAGCCACAGACAAACTTACCTCACTGCACATGCACACACCTCACAGTTGATTTTTGGGTGGTTTGAGGCCTTTTTTTGGCCTCCCAGAGGCTTGAAAAAAGCCTCTGCAGGCTTTGCAGGCCAAAAAATAGGTCTATTTCATATTTTCCTGTACCGGAAGTGATAAAACGGGCCTATTATTCGGCCTGCAAAGCCTGCAGAGGCCTTTTTCAAGCCTCTGGGAGGATGAAAAAGGCCTCAAACCATCCAAAAATCAGCAGTGAGGTGCAGTGCAGGTAAGGCAGCAGTTGGGGGGGGTGGCAGGGGGGATTGTGCACGCATGCGCAGGAGGCGTGAGGGGCGCGCACATTGCCTTCTGGGTGCTGGCACGTTTGTACTGCTTGCAGACAGCTGGTCATTTGCATTCTTTTTAGAGAGTCGTTGAGGCCACTTGGAGGTTTATCTGTAGTGCTTTGCACTACTCAGGTGACCTCTGAGGACACAGATAAACCTCCAAGTGGCCTCAATGACCCTCTGAAAGGATGAAAATGACCATCTGTCTGCAAGGAGAATAAATCTATTCCCCACCATCCAAGTCAGAGCTGAAAAAGGTTCTTGGATGAGTAATGAAATGTCTTCCAGGAATAACCAGAAAGTCCAGTTGCACCTTTAGGACCTCAGAAAAAAAAGGACATAAAATCTGTTTTGTGACCTACTTTATAACTGTCATGCCTTACAACTGTGACGGGCAAGCTCTATTAACGGTTATACATCAACTACCTGTAATACCAAGAGCAACGGTACATTAAATATATTGTGATCAATTTATGATTGGATGCATTGTGTGAACCCAGAACATTTACATTCATTCGAAGCTCTTGTATGAAAGCTTCAGAAGATTTAGAAATACTGATCTTTGCTGTTTTGGTTTAAAAAGCAAAATACTATAGGAAATCGAGATCCCAACTGGATCTATGGTCATTTTTTTTTCTAATGCACACATCTATATGAGTCTCCTGGGATTAATTTGCAGAATGTACCAAGTTAGGCTAAGATGAGTGGATACTTTGTGGTTCCATGGATTGTGGGAACTCTGTTTTTTAAAAATTAGCACGATGCAGGAACCAAGGGATAATGTGTGATCAGGGACTGTGTTTTACTTCCATCTAGTGGAGAGACAGAATCACTGTCTTTACAGAGGAAAAATTTTCTGCAGAATAAGAGACTGAAGAAAAAGGTGGAAGAAGTTTGCGGTGGGATCTAGTCAACAGTTTCACGCAACTGAAGGGTGGGGGAGAAACAAATGCAATTCTAGGCTTCATCAACAAAAGAAGGATGCTACAATCCAATATTGTGTCAGGATCAAGAGAAGCCACTGTTCTCTACTTAGTGTTTTTCCGACTCCACTTAGAACATAAACATAAGATAATAGGGTTGGAAGGGACTTGGAAAAGTCTTCTAGCCCATGGCAGGAGATCCTATACCATTCTAGACAAATAGCTGTCCAAACTCTTCTTGAAAACCTCCAGTGATGGAGGAGCCACAACTTCTGGAGGCTAGTTGTTCCACCGATTAATTGTTCTCACTGTTAGGAAATTTCACCTTAGTTCCAGGTTG